>JADBJO010000003.1:1950673-1963173 GCA_016801955.1 Conus betulinus | reverse complement strand
ATTATAGGAAACAGTCATGGAATATTTCCCTCCCCCCCCCCCAACACCCCGAAAAGACACCAGACCACCTTTCCAGTGGTACAATTAAAGTCTGACATAGTTTCAACTATGACTGCCCGAAGTGTGTGACGAGTGATGAACGGTTTTCAGAACGTGGACTCCCTGCTGTACGTGACCACGACTTCTGTGGCACAGCCAGACCTGGACCTCTTCTACCCGTGGGAGCGACCCAGACAGCGTGAGGTCAGTGCTCCTGTCCCCCACGTGCTGAACAATTCACTGGTTCCCTTTTCTGTCTTCCTTTCATAGTCTTTAGCTTGTGGTGGTTGAGATCAACACTGATTGATGATTGACTGATGTATTGATGTGTCAGATGATGACCCACTTGAAGAAGGTTTAATGCCAAGACAACAACAACATCCAGGCCATGGTATCGATGTGCATGTCAGGTGGTAACCTACATGAACGGGATCAGTAGTGGTGTGTGAGAGAGAGAGAGAGAGAGAGAGAGAGAGAGAGAGAGAGAGAGAGAGAGAGAGAGAGAGAGAGAGAGAGAGAGAGAGAGAGAGAGAGAGAGCTGGTTTCAGATCAACATCTGCCACATTGATGGATGGCTCGATTGACAGATGGATTGACTGACTGGCGAATTCAAATATGTGTGAGGTGGATGACTCCCATGGAAGAGCATC
This sequence comes from Conus betulinus, assembly GCA_016801955.1. Classification (NCBI taxonomy): domain Eukaryota; kingdom Metazoa; phylum Mollusca; class Gastropoda; order Neogastropoda; family Conidae; genus Conus; species Conus betulinus. The sequence goes on along the minus strand of JADBJO010000003.1, from coordinate 1,962,484 downwards.
AGAAACGTAGATAACGTCACCATCTGGCCCCTTATCTGCCCACTGTGACGAGGTCACAGGTGGGGGTGGTGACTCACTCCGAACAGCCGGCGAGGGAGACGAGTTCAATAAATAAGAATGGAGGTTTCTGGATTCTGGATTCAGCATTATTAGAAAAGTAGTTAAGGACTCATGATAAAAAACTTACTGGAGAATATTTCGACATGGTCGCCCTGTCTTCATCAGGTCACTTTGCTGTTGTGGCAGTGAGGCCTGGTGGGGAGACTGTGTGGGGGTGAACAGTTGTCAGGATCTGATTGTAGATGGGGGAAGTTCAAAGCCTTGATCTCTGTTCAGGCTGGGGCGTCTGGTCTTGATTTCGATGGCTTCTTTAACTTTTCTTTTTTGTGAGAAAAGGCTCTGTAGATAAGATCTTGGTTTCTTGGGGGCTGAAACTGTGGGTCTGTGGCTTGTAGGTGTTCGTGTATGGCAGAAGTAGATCGGTTTTGGTGTTCCTGTAGACGGGTGGTGAGTAGTCTTGCTGTCTCGCCAATGTAGGTATGGGCACGGTCTTGACACCCTACCTGATACACTACACCACACCGCTTGAGGGGGTCCGTTTTGTCGTGCTGTTCCCTAAAGCTATGACAGCGCGCTGCCCCCAGGCCATCAGCCTACGATCTTTTGTCTTTTAACATGAGATGGTCATTCCTATGAAGAGCATCATCGGACAGGCGAAATCAGCGTCAACAACATCGATTTCGTTCTGTATTTCAGTGTATTATAATCATATATTGACGCATCTGGCAGGAGAAAGAGGTGGGTAGGAAGATTTGGACGTAAGGGTGCTGTGACGAAATCAACATCAGGGGTTTTGATGGATGTATTGATGTGTCAGGTGGGTGACCCATATCAAGAGGGTCAGTGTAGGGGACGAGATCAACATGTGGTACATTGATGGAAGTATTAATGTGTTGATGTGTCAGGTGGTGACCCACATCAGAGGGTCAGTGTAGGGGACAAGATCAACATGTGGTATACTGATGGATGTATTGATGTGTTGATGTGTCAGGTGGTGACCCACATCAAGAGGGTCAGTGTAGTGGACAAGATCAACATGTAGTACATTGATGGATGTATTGATGTGTCAGGTGGTGACCCACATCAAGAGGGTCAGCAAAGGGGACAAGATCAACATGTAGTACATTGATGGATGCATTGATGTGTCAGGTGGTGACCCACATCAAGAGGGACAGCAAAGGGGACGAGATCAACATGTGGTACATTGATGGATGTATTGCTGTGTCAGGTGGTGACCCACATCAAGAGGGACAGCAAAGGGGTCGAGATCAACATCTGGTGTATTGATGGATGTATTGATGTGTCAGGTGGTGGACCCACATCAAGAGGGTCAGTGTAGTGGACAAGATCAACATGTGGTACATTGATGGATGTATTGATGTGTTGATGTGTCAGGTGGGGACCCACATCAAGAGGGACAGCTAAGGGGACGTGATCAACATCTGGTGTATTGATGGATGTATTGATGTGTCAGGTGGGGACCTACATCAAGAGGGACAGCAAAGGGGACGAGATCAACATCTGGTACATCATCGGGGGTGTCCTTGGGGCACTGCTGCTGCTCGTCATCATCGTCCTGGTGGCCTGGAGGGTGAGAGAAGGAAAAACACGCTCACATGCATGGAGGCAGGCACACACGCGTGCATTGGCACACACACACACACACACACACACACACACACACACACACACACACACACACACACACACAGAGACAAATACACATACACACACATACACACACACACTCTCACTCACACGAGAGAGAGAGAGAGAGAGAGAGAGAGAGAGAGAGAGAGAGACATACACACATGCACACAGACACACAGACACAGATACACGCACACACACACACACACACACACACACACACACACACACACACACACACACACACACACACACACACACACACACACGTAGACACACACACACACACACACACACACACACACACACACACACACACACACACACACACACACACACGCACACACTCTCTCTCTCTCTCACAGTGGGTGAGAGACAGACACAGAGAGAGGGAGACCGAGACAGAGATAGACAGATAGATAGACAGACAGACAGAGAAAGAATCATCGTATTTTTTTTAAAGCCTGATTGAACGCTTGATTAACGTACTGTGTTCTGTTGTTGTATGGAAAGGCGCTCGGATCACCGCACGGATACACATATGCGTGCGTGTGTGTGTGTCCGTCTCTACTCGCGCGTCTGTATGTGTGTGTGTGTACCTAGGTGCATGTCTGTATTGTGTGTATGCCTTTGTGTGTCTTTGTATATGTGTATGCGGTCGTGCGCATGCGGCGCACGCGTGTGTGTGCGTGTGTGACAGAGAGAGCGAGCAAGCAAGCGAGAGAGAGAGAGAGAGAGAGAGAGAGAGAGAGAGAGAGAGAGAGAGAGAGAGAGAGAGAGATTCTGTGATTTTTGCTATGGCTCAACAGCCCCCTTCCCCCACTCACCCCCCCCCCCCCGCCAACTCTTCCTCCCAAGAACAGATTCGTAGGACTTCCTCCCCCCCCCCCCCCCCCCCCCACCCCCTGCTCTCCATCGTGCATCCTTTTTTTCTTATACATCTTTCTGTGTGCAGTGTCATCAAACTATGCGATTTCCTTCTTTCTCCCTTTTCATTTTTTTTTCTCCACACGCGTATGTGGTACTCCCCTCACACAATCTCGACGCAAGCATCCTGCCCAGCCTCTTTCATTCATCTTTCTCTCCGAGTTTCTACTGTCTAGTTCCTCACCTCGTGCTTTCTGTCCGTGTGTGTGCCCCTCAGTGCTTTCTGTCCGTGTGTGTGCCCCTCAGTGCTTTTTCTGTCCGTGTGTGTGTCCCTCAGTGGTTTCTGTCCGTGTGTGTGCCCCCTCAGTGGTTTCTGTCCGTTTGTGTGCCCCTCAGCGCTTTCTGTCCGTGTGTGTGCCCCAGTGCTTTCTGTCCGTGTGTGTGCCTCTCAGTGCTTTCTGTCCGTGTGTGTGCCTCTCAGTGCTTTCTGTCCGTGTGTGTGCCCCCTAGTGCGTCTTGTTCCTCACCTCGTGCTTTCTGCCCGTGCGTGTGTGCCCCTCAGTGCTTTCTGTCCGTGTGTGTGTGCCCCTCAGTGCTTTCTGTCCGTGTGTGTGTGTGCCCCTCAGTGTGTCTTGTTCCTCACCTCGTGCTTTCTGCCCGTGCGTGTGTGCCCCTCAGTGCTTTCTGTCCGTGTGTGTGTGCCCCTCAGTGCTTTCGGTCCGTGTGTGTGTGCCCCTCAGTGCGTCTTGTTCCTCACCTCGTGTTTTCTGTCCGTGTGTGTGTGCCTCCCAGTGCGGATTCTTCAAACGCAAGAACAAGGCCAAGCTGGAGAAACTGAAGCGGCAGTCTGGCTTCTACGAAAGCAATCGCAGCATGAAGAGGAGAGTCAAGGACCCCCCAGCACTGGAAGTGCCCCAGAGAAGGAGTAACAACAACCCGCCCTTCTACACGCCGGCTACCAGGGGGCGTTCCGCCTTTTTCTTTTTTTTTTTTTTTTACTTTAAAGTTGATGATAATATTTTCTTTCAGCTTGAACCCAGCTCACTCTTGAGCCCGACTCACGATCAAACCTTTCGCTGGTCAGTTACACCAGACACCGTTTTTTTTTTTTTTTTTTTTTTCTTTTTTAAACCGTTAACGACGTTTTACTCGTTACGTGATACGTGTGACGTCTTCAGTTATTTGAATGTCTTCTTTTGGCCAGCTCGTAAGAGTTTGACCATGTCACCGTCAGATTGTAAAAGTTTGACTGTATTACCGTCAGATTGTAAGAGTTTGACCGTGTCACCGTCAGATTGTAAGAGTTTTACAATGTCACCGTCAGATTGTAAGAGTTTGACCGTGTCACCGTCAGATTGTAAGAGTTTTGACCGTGTCACCGTTTGTAAGAGTTTGACCGTGTCACCGTCAGATTGTAAGAGTTTGACCATGTCACCGTCAGATCGTAAGCGTTTGACCATGTCACCGTTAGTTTGGAAGAGTTTGACCATGTCACCGTCAGATTGTAAGAGTTTGACTGTGTCACCGTCAGATTGTAAGAGTTTGACCATGTCACCGTTAGGTTGGAAGAATTTGACCATGTCATCGTTAGGTTGGAAGAGTTTGACCATGTCACTGTCAGACTGTAAGAATTTGATCATATCACCTCCAGCTGTTAAAAGTTTGACCATATCATTTGAAAAAAATAATGACACATTGTAACTAATAATTTTATAGTTGAGTTTTATATAGCCGAAGGTAAGAATATGCTTTGAAATTGTAGTTAGTCTTGCGTTTGGGGCGCCAAAATTGCGGTGAAATAGGTCTGAACCGAGATACATGTCTGTCACATGACTCATCACATGTTCTATGAACGTCGTAAATGGAATGTATGCCAAGCATCCATCCGCAGAAACACCAACACACAAATAACCGGATATGTTTCTTCGTGTAGTAGTTTTGCGAAGCTAAAAATACAAGAGGTTGAGTTTACTTTCCAGTCAACTAGTCGAAAGAAAATAGGCATGAAGGAATGACAACTAAAATAAAAAAAAATGATTTAAATGCAACAACAATGCTTCAGTGAGTCAGGGTCCATTTTTGAGTCATTTTTCTCTTTTTGTCTCCTATTTTTGCCTGATCTTTATATCTTTCTTTGCTGTGTTCTCTGAACATCCTTGAATTGTTCCGTAAAAGTGTATTGATCCGTGATACTGGTCCAGACATGTTGGACAGACATGTGTAAGGCCCAAAGACAAGTGTGGTACGTTTTAAGTCTGGACTGACAGAATGTAGTCTGCACAGGGGGACCAATACCTTGTCAGTGTTCCTACTTGTATGAAAGGAATCCGCCTGCCCAAAACAGGAAAGAATGAACAGAGGAAACAAAAAGAACGACGACTGAGGGAGGAAGGAAGGAAAGAAAGAGATGGACGTAAATTATACTGTATGGCAAAGTGACTGTTGGGCTTCATGCTTTATGTAAGACAATATGTGTGTGTGTGTGTGTGTGTGTGTGTGTGTGTGTGTGTGTGTGTGTGTGTGTGTGTGACCATTTAACATGGATTTGTTTTCTGTTGCATACTACCTTTATTTCTTAGTATTTTGCAATAGCGTTTCCACGTTCGTCTAAAAGTTTTTCATCAAGTAGACCCAGACGACTTCTACCATATGCTTCATTTCACATTAAACTCATGTCCACTTATCTTAGAATCTGTTTACAAACGCCCATGGACGCTAGCTGAGCACAAATCAACTCTCCCCCAGGCGGAAGCTCCTCGGAGATTTCCCATAATTTAGGGATCATCATGCAGATGTAGAGCAGATAACCCTCAGGCGGTGGAGAATGAACTTTCAGATGGTTTCCTTTTATAGTAAAAGACTCTTCTTTATCAGGACCAGGTCGACCCATGACAAGAACCGATTCTTACTGTGATTGGATTCTGAACTTCGCCTGGTACGAGAATGCGTCTGGCTCTCGCTCCCAGTCCAAGACGGTGATTCAAGGGGGCGGGGTGGACGTTTCAAAGGCGACCTGAGGGCACGCCAACAGCCTACTTTCAGTGAAGAGAAGTGAAGAGATAATAATGAATCAACAGCCACAAAACCTCACACTGCACGCATTTCAGTGGTTGGAGGATCAACGTTAGAATCATCTTGTAACCGTTGGTCAGATCAAATAGTTAACGTAGGCTACCACGAATAACGACTGGATTCTGTTTAGTATTCTGTAACACTGGTTTCTGCGTGAGCCACTGAGTGTGTGTCCCCAGCGAACATTTTTTGAGTGGACTGACGCCACTTTTGACAGAGGAACAATCCGTATCCCTCCCACGCCTTTATACACGAATCAGCCCGAAGCATCCCATTCTGGTTTTCATGATGTTCATTGACCTGAAATGAACTGAACACTACGGCTTTGCAGATTTGCACGGGATGCTGTCTGTGAATTAAACTACTCAGATTTTCACTTGGATGTTCGTATATACTGAACCTTGTCGCAATGAGACATGACCCATGAATTAAACCTTGTCAGGTTTTTAATGACAAGTTGTCCATAAATTAAAGTTTATTGTAAATACCGTTGGAACTTGACTATGTTTTCAACGGCAAGTTTTCAATAAATCAAAGTTTATTGTAAATGTCATAGGAACTTGACAATAAACTAAAAGGTGTCGGATTTAGGAGTCAAAGTTGTCCACAAATTAAACTTTCACCAGATTTGTTATGGGAAGTTGTCCATATACTAAAATGTGTCAGATTTGCCGTTGTACGTTTAAAGTAAAATCTCTTCAAATTTGAAAGGGTATTGTTCACAAGATAAACCATATCATATTTGCAATCGGAAGTTATCAATAAGTTACCCTTTGTTCCTTTTGCAATAATTTTTTTTAAAAAATTCTACTATATCAGGATTGTAGTACGTTGTCCACAAGTAAAAACTTGTCGAATTTGCAGAGGAAAGTTTTCCATAGAGTTAAACCTTGCTAGATCTGCCATGGAAAGTTTATACATGGGTTAAGTGTGTCTGTTTTCCAATGGCAAGCTGTCCAAATGATATGGTATGTCTGATTTTAATCGGAAGGCGTCCAGTAGTTAAAAGGTGTGAGACTTGCAATGGAAAGTTGTCCATAAGGTAAACTGTAATCAACTTGTGATCAGAAGCTGTCTATAAATTACGCTGTACTGGATTTGCAAGGGAAAGTTTTCAAGAAGTTAAACCGGGTTAGATTTGCGGTCGGAAGTTGTCCGTGACAGGAACTTCGTCATATCTGCAGTGGAAAATTGTCCACAAGTAAAACCTTGTCAGATTTTCATTTGAGATATCGTTCATGAGTTACATCTTGTCAGATTTGCTATGGCATCTTGTCCATAAGTCAAATCTTGTCACATTGGCCACGTGGAGTTATCTTTTCGTTAAATTTTCGTCAGGATGGCAACAGTGAATCATCCGTAAGTTGAGTCTTGTCAGACTGGCCATTAGGCATAGCCTATAAGTTAAACCTGGTCAGACTGGCCAGGGGATAGCCTATAAGTTAAGCCTCGTCAGACTGGCCATTAGGAATAGCCTATAAGTTAAACCTCGTCAGACTGGCCATTAGGAATAGCCTATAAGTTAAACCTCGTCAGACTAGCCATTAGGAATAGCCTGTAAGTTAAACCTTGTCAGACTGGCCATCAGGAATAGTCTATAAGTTAAACCTGGTCAGACTGGCCATCAGGAATAGCCTATAAGTTAAACCTTGTCCGGTTGGCCATTAGGAATAGCCTATAAGTTAAACCTTGTCCGATTAGCCACGGAGAGTTATCTCTCGATTAAATCTTCATCAGAATGGCCATTATGGCCATAGTGAATTATCTGTAAGTTAAAAAAAAAAACTTGTCAGATTGGCAGTAAGGAGTATCCCATCAGTTAAACCTTGTCAGCTTGACCATGGGGAGTTCTCCATAAGCTATAATTTGACATAGTGGGTCGTGAGAAGTTGTTTTAGCAATTTAAATCTGGTCAATTTGCAATGTTTGGGACATTGTTTATGAATGAAGTAATACGTTGAACACCGATTCACTTCGGGAAAGAGGTTTGGTTGTTCATGAAGAGAAGTGGTATGATGGAGGTATCATCAGGTAGCTAAAGCCCCCTCCCCTGAACATGGGTTTGTAGAACACCTTGTTGTTTATTATTTCGTTTTACATGATTCTGTCATTGTCTGTCTCATTTATTTTTTTCAATCATTTTTCCCGTGTACCTATGTATATACTTTGAGAGATGCTTGCTCTGTCACGACTGTGAGGCGTTTTTGAAAGAAGTGGAAAAACCCTAGTCCGTTTGTTTGCGTATTTCACCCTTTTTCATACAGGCGCAACTGTTCTTGCATCTTGTGTCTCTTTCATTTGTATTGATCTGCAGAGGATAATGAATGAAACAGAATAAATGATATCCCTTTCTCAGGCTGTAGAGAGATAAGGACGAGGCCATTTTGTTTTGATGTAAGTCTACCTAACTGAGACATCGAGAGAGAGAAAAGTGTGCTAACAAAATACAAACATTTTGACGGTAACAAGCGTGGTATCGAACACAAACGAACCATATTTCCAAAGATTGTTTTGTTTGTTAATTCGTTTTCGTTTGTTTTTACCGTTGTTTTGCTGAATCACATTTAATAGGGCGGTTGATTACCTCCTTCAGAGGTCAGCTTGTTTAATGATCATTTCTTTTCTCAGTGTGCATCGGATGGTTTTTCTTTCATTGTTGTTTTAATACTGGTATTTCTTTCCTCCTCCTCCGCCCCCCCCCCCCCCCCCCCCCCTCTCCTGCTACTCCCAGCCCTCATCCTCCTCTTGGTTTGGCAGGCTTTTGGGAACATGATGGTGGCTTAACGTCACCTGAACGCCGTCCTGCTCTGATTGTGTTTTGCTCATTTCATGTCTGCCAGAGAATAAAGCTTTGTGTGCCTGTTTTTGTTTCTCTGCTATATTTTTTTAGACATTTTTACATTTCCTAACTGACAAACTGAATGCTTTTGCACGTCCACTGGAGTATCAGTTATATTAAAGAGAATCATCATAAACGTGATGTTCGATATTGTTAATTCCCCTTGACTGTCGTACATTAAAAATGATCAAAGTTTAGAAAGAGTGGGGGTTAGTTTCCGCCGAGGACATTGACGAACAAAGTACACAAGACACGATGCATTTCGACCTCTTGGGTCTTCTTCAAGTGAAAACAAAATAGGTAACATTTAACATTTAGGACAGTACAAAACAAAGAACGAAGAGCGACTTATCTGATGTCCATGTGGTAAGCTGTGAAGAATGGCTGACCGAAGGAAAGGAGGTCGAAATGCATCGTGTCTTGTGTACTTTGTTCGTCAATGTCCTCGGCGGAAACTAACCCCCACTCTTTCTAAACTTGATTCGTTCTCCGCCATCAGTCGCTCCATTTTGAAAAATAAAAATGATGTCGTGTGTTTTTTCATGTTGCTTCTTTTGACTGTCGTACATAAATGTCGTGTGTTTGTCATGCTGCTTAACTATTTAGTAGTGGATCTCCCTGCTGATCATAGAAATCATGTCTGTTTATTATTGTGATGACCTTGTTCTCATGTCTTAGATCATTTGCATTAAACTCATCATCAGAAAGCATTCAACTACAGCGTTGTCTGGAGCTTTGTGCGAAACCGAACCCTTTAGCCTACCTTCATTTAAACTATTTTAAAAGAGTTTCTTACTCCGACATTCACTGTACGAAAGAAGTTGTGTTTTCATTCGAATCAGTTGGTTGGTGCCTTCGTTTATCTACCAGCAAGATTCCGCAAAACCTGTTGAACTTATTTGTTTCAAAACTCTGGCAAAAGATGAAACACAGAGAGAGAGAGAGAGAGAGAGAGAGAGAGAGAGAGAGAGAGAGAGAGAGAGTACATCACACTGTAAGCTACTTTAAGTCCGTACCAATCATTACTTCCCCTTGCGGACAAAATCTTGTGTTCGGTAATGAACTCAAAGGACGGGTTAAGGATTAATTCAAGGTTTGCGCTTTACCAAGTGTCCTGCTAAGGGCTTTTTCTGTGTTCTCTTCCATTCCTCCCCATCACCCTCTTCTCGCTGTCTGTCCTTAACCGTCTCTCTACCCAGAGACAGAGAGAGAGAGAGAGAGAGAGAGAGAGAGAGAGAGAGATGCATAGTCGGCTACAACAGCTCATGAGATAATACGCAGTATCGAAAGACGTTTAATACCAAGAACATGAACAGAAGTTACAGAAAGAACTATAAAACTGATACTGCAAGCCGCTGGAATTAATACCAAAACAAATAAAAAAGTTTAAAAAAAAATTAGAACCAGACTTGGAAAGTAAACTTGAAAGTCATCTTGGTGAGAACATGACATTAAAGATGATTATGAACATGTAAATTGAGTAGATGATTAAGGTGGGACGCCAAGAAAGAATTAATTTACACCGTTTTAGCATCAATAGCAAAACAAAAAAGATGTCATCAAAACAAGCTATGGAAATAAAACTATAAATTAATGCTAAGATGCCATGGTAAACGACCAGGTGACCATAATACAGAGACCTAAGCAGATGTAATGATGATAATGGACCAGAACTAAATGGGTATTTCAGACACAGTATGACTCAGAACTGAACCCAAAGGAAACAAAATTCTATTCAACGAAAGACCCCCCCCCCCCCCTCTCTCTCTCTCTTATAACACACACACACACACATCCACACATGCACACGCACACACATATGTATATACATACGCATGTTTGTATGTGTATTATGTATAGTTTTTATAGTGCTCTCTTATCTTCCGGGCTACCTCAGTGGCATTATTTTCATGGCATATGTTCCGGATCCTTAATAATAACAGTATTCACATTTCGTAACGTGGCCGTCTCAATACAGACATTTCACGTGCACCACTCAAACTAAACGTCTTCATAAAGCTGCTCAGCAGAGGAGGCTCTGCCATGCTGCCGATTCACTTCTGTGCTGTTTACTGACGCCTGTTCGATTCACTTCTGTGGTGTTTACTGACGCCTGTTCGATTCACTTCTGTGGTGTTTACTGACGCCTGTTCTATTCACTTCTGTGGTGTTTACTGATGCCTGTTCTATTCACTTCTGTGGTGTTTACCGACGCCTGTTCGATTCACTTCTGTGGTGTTTACTGACGCCTGTTCGATTCACTTCTGTGGTGTTTACCGATGCCTGTTCGATTCACTTCTGTGGTGTTTACTGATGCCTATTCTCATTCGTCACGCATATCAGCAATTAGGCCAGCTGCTAAAGACAGTTGCTTAGTCACGGAGCTAGAGTGAATGTGCTTCCTCAAAAGGATCAAATGAACATAATGAAAGGGATCGGTGCCTCGCGAATACCATGAAAGAGTAGAAACTTAAAGCGAAATGGAATAAAACTATGGGAGCGTCATCGTCAAGATGTGACTGTAAAATGAGTGAAGAAAATACTCCAATATGTCACAAAAAGCATAAGAAATTTAGACACATATGATATGAAAAAAAAATAGTTAAAATGCAGCGCAACATGGTACAAAAAGCATTTGGAAATATAGCCTGATATGATACCAAAAAAAGTCATTCAAATGCAGCCTGACATGAAACAAATAGTAACTGAAACATGGGCTTAGATAGTATTTTGTACTTTATTGAAATGCAGCCCATATAATCATGAACGCAAATGAAATATAACCTAACATGGCCCAAGTGTTATGTGAAATGATAATTGCACAGCATGAGAGTAAAAGTAATTGAAACCTAAGCAAAAAGTGACGCAAAACACATTCAGACAGCTGGGGGCTGGAATATATAATTCAGTGGGTAGAGCGCCGGACTCGTGATCCTGGGGTTGCGGGTTCGAATTTTGGTACATGGGGATTTTTCCCTCGAAGTTAACATTGGTTCTGACTCCATTCCCCCATACAGTCCTTCGAATGAGACTATAAACGGAGTTTCCGTGTGTGAACGCACGCACAACATCTTGCACACACGTAAAATCCCATCACCAGGCTTCGGAAGAGAAGGCCAGTTTGGCCGTTGGTATGGATGACACGTTACACATAGCATGCACCTTCCTCTAAGATGGAGTATAGCTGCCCTAATGGCGGGGAAAAAACGGTCATACACACAAAACTCCACTACCTGTCTATACAGGCAGCGTCCGCAGGAGTATCTGTCTGCGTACCCAAAAAGAAAGAACATTCAGAGTCTAAATCCCTCAAAATGTTACTG
>JADBJO010000003.1:1928173-1938173 GCA_016801955.1 Conus betulinus | reverse complement strand
GTCGAACATCAATCACAATATGTAACCCATATCTATTAAGTCGAACATCCGTCACAATATCTGTAAACCTTACCTATCAAGTCGAACGGCGGTCACAATATCTGTCATTCCTATCTATTTAAGTTGTACATCTGTCACAATAGTTGTCATTCTTACCCATTAAGTCGAACATCCATCACAATATCTGTCACTCTTACCCATTAAGTCGAACATCCGTCACAATATCTGTCACTCTTACCCATTAAGTCGAACATCCGTCACAATATCTGTCACTCTGACCCATTAAGTCGAACATCCGTCACAATATCTGTCACTCTGACCCATTAAGTCGAACATCCGTCACAATATCTGTCACTCTGACCCATTAAGTCGTACGTCGGTCGTAGTATCTGTCACCGGTACCTGTTACGTCGAACATCCGTTGTAATACCTGTCACCCTTTCCTATTAAATCGCACGCCGGTCACAATATCTGTCACACTTACCTGTTACGGCGAACACCCGTTGCAATAGCTGTCACTCTTATCTGTTACGGCAAACACCCGTTGCAATAGCAGTCACCCTTACGGCGAACACCCGTTGCAATAGTTGTCATCCTTACCAGTTACGGCGAACACCCGTTGCAATAGCTGTCACCCTTACGGCGAACACCCGTTGCAGTAGTTGTCATCCTTACCAGTTACGGCGAACACCCGTTGCAATAGCTGTCACCCTCACTACTAAGTTATTCAACAGGAACGTGCATCACACAGTGGGGTTTCTCTACCATGAGTAGTGCATGCTATACTAATACCATGCAGTCCAACAACCTTCACAACATCTGTTCCCTTTACCCATGCAGTCAACCATCCGTCATAGTCTCTGTCACCCTTACCCATGCAGTCACCATCCGTCATAGTCTCTGTCACCTTTACCCATGCAGTCAACCACCATCCGTCATAGTCTCTGTCACCTTTACCCATGCAGTCAACCATCCGTCATAGTGTCTGTCACCCTCATCCATGCAGTCAACCATCCGTCATAGTGTCTGTCACCTTTACCCATGCAGTCAACCATCCGTCATAGTGTCTGTCACCCTCATCCATGCAGTCAACCATCCGTCATAGTGTCTGTCACCTTTACCCATGCAGTCAACCATCCGTCATAGTGTCTGTCACCTTTACCCATGCAGTCAACCATCCGTCATAGTGTCTGTCACCTTTACCCATGCAGTCAACCATCCGTCATAGTCTCTGTCACCTTTACCCATGCAGTCAACCATCCGTCATAGTGTCTGTCACTTTACCCATGCAGTCAACCATCCGTCATAGTGTCTGTCACCTTTACCCATGCAGTCAACCATCCGTCATAGTGTCTGTCACCTTTACCCATGCAGTCAACCATCCGTCATAGTGTCTGTCACCCTCATCCATGCAGTCAACCATCCGTCATAGTGTCTGTCACCTTTACCCATGCAGTCAACCATCCGTCGTAGTGTCTGTCACCTTTACCCATGCAGTCAACCATCCGTCATAGTGTCTGTCACCTTTACCCATGCAGTCAACCATCCGTCATAGTGTCTGTCACCTTTACCCATGCAGTCAACCATCCGTCATAGTGTCTGTCACCTTACCCATGCAGTCAACCATCCGTCATAGTGTCTGTCACCTTTACCCATGCAGTCAAACATCCGTCATAGTGTCTGTCACCTTAACCAATGCAATCGAACATCTGTTACAAAATCTATCACTCTGACCCATTTAATAAAAAATCATAACGAAGTCTGTTACCTGCATCCATTTACTCAAGCGTCCGTCAATTCACCTGTCAATTTTACCCATAACTCGAACATACATCACGACCACTGTCATCTTTACCCGTTCAGTCGAGCATCCGCCACAATGGCTGTACGACTCTCCAGCGTCAGATTGTTGTCTCGTGGGTTCATTTCCGGGTTCACAGCTGTGTTAGTGGGCATGACGTCCACGTCGAAGGTCACAAAACGATTCTTCGGCTCTAAAGGGATGGAGCCGGCCTCAAACACGAGGCGGAGTTGGAGAGAGTGGCCTTTCTCCTCGAAGGCATAGCTTTGGCACTTGAGCTTCAAGCTCTGCTGGTCGGCGCTGCACATGACGGCGGCGTTGCTGCAGGAGGTCCAGGCATGGGTCCGGACAGTTCCACGTTCAGAGTCAGGCCGAACACCGTCTCCCCCTTGTTCACCACTTTCAGGGCTAGGACCACCTGAGGACAGTTTGGAGGAAAGAGCGGAGGTGGAGGTGGGGTGAAGGGTCACAACGAACTTGAACAGCTGCTTCTCTTTCAGCATCATCATCATCATCATCATCGTCGTCGTCGTCGTCGTCGTCATCGACTACCTGTCACTTATAACCAGTTCATCGCTGGGCATTTTCATGTCCCTCCTCTGGAACGATGGCATGAGGTGCATGCAGCTTTTGTGAAGGAGACTGGCGTACTCAGTGACATCATACTGAGGCCACAGACATTCGACAGAAACCAAATGAGGAAGCCCATGTATTTGCTGCCAGACACACGGACAAACGCAGAGCACTACACCACAGGATCTAGGGTCTCATAGTAACTGTCTTTAAGTGCTTGTAACCTAGTAGTTCGCCCTGCAATTATGTCGCTCCGGTGTGCCAAACGAAACAAAAAGAATACGGTTTCGTTTATCTTCTTCATCCCATGGCAGCAACTCTCAGGTTTACCACTGATGAGTTTTTCTCTGTTTCTTTTTTTCTTTCTTTCTTTTTTTTTGAGTATGCAACCGATAATCCCACCATGTAGGTAGCACCATTTCGTCTTCGTGGGTGATGTCTGATAACGATTGAATTAAGGTGTTCATTTTTCTGTCCTCCATTCCGCAGGAGCATTAAGGTCTGCCCTTCCGCCAAAACTGGAATGGGATTCAACTTGCCAACATTTTCTTGACTCACGCCTATATACTTACGGGACCTGGTTTTAAAGATCTTCATTCAAAGATCTACGAGGGGGATGCTTAAAGGTTAAAGGTTAAGCATTCTACAGCCTAATTAATGGCTGTAGATGCCGTGAGCTAAGGTTCACCGTGTCGACAGCATGGCACGATGAAAGACGGAGCCCATTCCCTTTCCTCCGCCGTCTTTAACCTTCCCTGAAGTGAATCGGATATTGCTTATGGCTGGGTGGACAAAAAAGATTCATTTTCAAAGCGAAAAGCACTTGACCGCGCTTGTTGTTTGAACCCACGAGGGTCAGCTCCACAGGCAAATTTTGTGAGTTGACTTCAACGCGGTGTCGACCCTGATATGGCCCTCTGCGGTCGGCTGGGCACAAGCAACATTACCCTACCTTACCCTAGCTCTTACCTTACCTTACCTTACCTTACCACAGGCAACATTACCTTACCTTGCCACAGGCAACATTACCTTACCTTACCACAGGCAACATTACCTTACCTTGCCACAGGCAACATTACCTTACCTTACCACAGGCAACATTACCTTACCTTACTACAGGCAACATTACCTTACCTTGCCACAGGCAACATTATCTTACCTTGCCACAGGCAACATTACCTTACCTTTCCACAGACAAACGCTCTAACCATGAACAGACTCTGCAGAAGTGAACTCCGACACGGCAGACTGGTGTGGGAATCGAGCCTAAGACCTTGGCACAAGAGTCTGACGCATTACCCACTGGGCCAAACAGGCCCCTGTTGACAGTCCAAAACCATTACTGTGTCTCCCCCTTTCCCCTCTTCTTATTGATCCGTTCATTGGAGTGTACTCATACAGCGCCCCATCCTCAGGCAAAGACCAAGTGTGCTTTACAACCCTCGCCATCGTTTTCACAATGAGTTGCCTACCTGGGTAGAGCCGACGAAAGAGCCGTTTGCTGGGTCTGCACTCATTCATTCCCTGTACCATGCAGTCAGATATCAATCACTAATCTTTTCGCTCCTTCTTGCGCTTTGTCACAAAGGGTACATACTATGTGTGCATGTACGGCCAAGGTGGCTTTCTGCTCTCGAAAGTTGGTGATGCGATTTTTCTTCTCATAGGAGTGAAAAGCAAATCATTCTTACAGTCGCACTGGTTGAGTCAGGTGCAGAATGGCTGCGTCGATGTCGAGCGTTATCTAGACGCTGGCGCTGCTAAGGATTAGGCCCTAGTAAGATGCACCAGCAAAAGGACGGAGTGGCAGTCTCGTTTGGCGCTGTGACTGAGTGACGACTTTGGTCGGTAAGGATGGTGATAGTTAGTGGTGTCCGGCATGCACTGGACCAGGTACGGTGGCACGAAGAGCTCAAGCGGCAGAAGTGACCGACATCAAGGCCACCCGACGCTGACTGCTCCTTGTGACCTGCTGTCGCTGTTATGGATGCGGGTCCTTCCGGGTGTGGCTGTGTGCTGGACTAACATGGGAGTAATGTCACTGACACGGGTCAGAAGACGGAGAGAAAGCAAACAAAACAAACTCTCCTTCTCAAGACAACACACGACGCAAAAGAAAACTGAAAGATGCGTTCAATGAAAGATACGGCGTGGGTAGGGTAGTGTCTCTCTTAGAAAGCGTGACTTGTGTTCATCACACACACAGGACTGTGGTTCAGAGATACAAGTTATCAGTTGTTTGCTTCGGTTCAACTGTAGTGTGGCGTCTAGGCTGAGCCGAGGAAAATATATACTTCCCCTTACCTTCCGTGCCTTTTCAGTGGCAACGTTCCAGTGCTGACCTTTCCAGTGTGACACGCTACCAACAGTATCGTGTGCCGAAAACACTACCAAGGGAAGTTATTCAATAGGAATCTCCTATTCACAAACTCGACACGATAACCCCCGTTTAAAAGACAGCTAGTTCTCTCGGTTATTTAAGTTGAATTTGTTCAAAACCAACCAAACAATAAAGTACGCGCCAACCTGCGTGTTTATTTGGCATCTAGATAGAACATTTAGGTGTTCTCTCGCGATCCTTAACAGTATGGAAACACAAGGGAGATAAATCACGTTGGAAGACGAGTGAACGGGGGTGTTTCCTGCTTTGTCATTCTGGCTGGGTAGACCGGTTCGACAACTCAGCCACACAGATTCCGTCTGAGGCCCGCTGTAGTCCCAGTGCAGACAGTTCCTTGGCAGCAATCAACAGCAGGTCTCTTGAGGAAACCCAACGAGAAAGACACTGCGCTACAGTACAGTCATTCTATTGGTATTCAATAGTTCTGTTCGTTCGATGTGCGCAGTGCACCATCTACTACGGTCCTCCACTGACAAGAATGTTTCCTAAGTCGCAGAGCCAGTATCAGTGCCCCCGCAAGAAATTTGGGAAACACTCTCAGAATCGTGTGCATGAAGTGGATAATGACAATGATGGTGATTTTTTGGCGCTTAATCTTACAACTAACCCATAAACGCTTACACACACAGAAAAGGTTAAAGAAAAAACATAAATGAAATCAATAAGATGATGAATATTGCAATAAGTGCCATGCAATACAGTGCCATTGACATCTACAAACACAGGGTGCGTATTGACACCCACCCACACATACACACAAGCAGCACACACACACACACACACACACACACACACACACACACACACACACACACACACACACGAGCGCACACACACACACATGCACGCACGCACGCGCACCACACACACACACACACACACACACACACACACACACACACACACACACATGAACACAACACACATGATCCCCCCCTCCCTACACACACACATTAGGATGGGCAAGAAAAAAAGAAATGTTATTGATAGGTGAAGAGGGCTGTTTTAAGAGATGCCTTGAAGGAAGACACCGAGTTTGAACTATGCAAAGATATTGGGAGTTTGTTCTAAGAAACCGGACCCTGAAAAGAAAAGAACTATCGCCGTAGGTTTTAGTTCGAAATCGAGGGATTTTGAGCAGAGTGTGTCGTAGAAGAACGCAACTGCCTAGAAGGAACATAGAGATGAAGGAGATCAGAAAGGTAGGAAGGAGCTAAGCCATTCAAAGATTTAAAACAGAGTAAGGGCAGTTTGTAGTCTATTCGTTTTTCGACCGGCAGCCAGTGAAGAGAAAGAAGCAAGCGAGTGACATGAGAAGATCTCGGTTGTCTGAGAATGAAACGAGCAGCATTGCTTTGTACTTTCTGGAGACGACTGAGAAGGTTCTGGGGACAGTCAGCTAGAACAGAATTATAGATTTCAAGTCTTGATCGAATGAAGGCAGAAACAAGGGTTTCTGTGGTATGAACAGAGAGAAGATGCTAATAACTAGACTCTGCAGGGTGGTTCCAGTACTCCAGTCTGATCCTGTAGCACACTCGACCTTGGATAGGGAGCCGGATGGGGCTAAACGCAAACAAATGAACGAACAAACAACATGTGAACGCCTCTAGTAGGTCTCGAGCTCACGACTCCCATCCCGAAAGCCCACGACATTGACCACTACATTTTTTTAAGTTTGGAAGAAGACATCCCCTCCCCCCTCCCCCTCACTTTTTCAAAAATGGTGGAAGAGAACCATACCCCCTCCTCCCCGCTCATTGTAAAAGAGTCCTTCCTCCCCTCGACCTCCTTTCACAAACTTTTGGGAAAAGAACTCTCCCCCCCCCCTCCTAGCCCCTGCTCCCCCCACCACACACACACACACACACACACACACACACACACACACACACACACACACACATGCGCAAACACGCACGCACGCACCCCGCACGCACGCACACACACACACACACACACACACACACACACACACACACACACACACACACACACACACACACACGCGCGCGCGCGCACCTCCCCATCATTAGAATTTCCGCCTTTTCTTTGGTTTTGTTTTGTTTTGTTTTGTTTTTGTATTTAGATTTATGCCTGGAATCATTATGCCTCTTCCTCCAAGGACGGAAGACGCATAGAACCCCCTCCCCACCCCCACCCTCCCTTGGAACCCCCCCTCCTCTCATGTTACTGATCCGGCCCTGGATGCTAACGATCTCAGCATGAGTGCAGAAGTGGTGGACCATCTGTCTGCCTGCTTGCATACCCCCATCTGTCTGCCTGTCTGCATACCCATCTGTCTTGTCTGCCTGCACGCGTAATCTGTGTTCCTCAGAGTTCTTTATCCAAGTATATGAGTTCATTTGCCTTTATATTAACAGAGCTTCACGTTTTTTTTTTTCCCAGAACAATCGCAAAATTCATCGCAAAAGAATTCATCTCGAAGACATGTTGCGCTGCAGACACTGAAAAGCATTTCCTGCAAACCATGAGAAAATGAGACACGAGAGATGCCGGGGTAAGTTTACCTGTTTGGTTTGATTGATGACGTTGAAGGGGTATTTGTCGTCAGCGGTAGGCACGTACTGCACGTCTCCAGTCAACTCCAGGTCAGCTTCACACCTCTGGTCTTCGCCACATTTCTCCTTAAATAAGACCTTGAAAATCCGAACACACACACACACACACACACACACACACACACACACACACATGAATGCGCGCACACACACACACACATACATACACACACAGCAACACATGCAACCACACACACACACACACACACACACACACACACACACACACACACACAAACACACACACACACACACACACACACGCACGCGCACACACACACACACACACACACACACACACACACACACACACACACACACACACACACACACACACACACACACACATGCAGGCACGCACGCGCTCGGACACACACGCACGGACACACACACACACACACACACCCACACACACACAGGGGCGCGCGTGCGAGCTCCAAAGATATGAGTCACTTGAAAAAGAATGAACAATGCTGCAATGTTTGTGATCATCTAAACTTTTGTTTTCATTCCATTTAAAATGGAAGCACCAAGTGCCATGTATTTCCCTGTAAAATGGAAACTCCAAATGCCGTATACTTCCCTGTAAAATGGAAACTCCAAATGCCGTATACTTCCCTGTAAAATGAAAACTCCAAATGCCATATACTTCCCTGTAAAATGGAAACTCCAAATGCCCATATACTTCCCTGTAAAATGGAAACTCCAAATGCCATATACTTCCCTGTAAAATGGAAACTCCAAATGCCATATACTTCTCTGTAAATGGAAATTCCAAACGCCATATATTTCCCTTTAAATTGGAAACACCGTTTGTTTTCAGTGAACGTTGCAGCTCCAATACTAACTGGAAACCATGAAACGGCAAAACAACAACAACAACAACAACAATAAAACCCAAACAGGACATCATCAAAGAAGGAAAAGAAAGAGGACATTACTGGTATGAAACTTCAAGAAGACAAGGATAAAACGTCCTGAAATGGCATCCACCATCACTCCCCCCCCCCCCCCCCCCCCCCCCCCACCGGGCATTTCCACGCGGGCACTGACGACGGTTTTCAGCGTCACTGTTATGACGAAGATCATAGTCAATGCCAACATGGCCACTACCGCCGCTGCAGCTGCCACTTCTGCCATCACCAACCAATCACCACAAGGGATAAGAAACATACAGCATCAGCCAATTTTGTTTTCAAGTCGTGAATAAGTCAAACTCCAAACAGATGCTGGTCATGGTATCCATTTTCTCGGCCACACATGCAGAAAAAAACCCCGAAGGACAGAAGGCAGTGTCACAGGACTTTCTGGGTATGGCATTTTGCTAGTTCGTTTCCTTGGTCTTTGTGCCTCCTGTCTGCATCTGCGCTTGGTAAATAGGTACCGTGAGTGGCATCAGCCTCGAGGTTTGAGTCACTCATTCGTCTGGTGAATGAGTCCACAGTCCGTTGAATCATTTAGGCTTCAGAGTTGGTCTGAACCCGGGGGGTCATATTCGCAGTCAAGATGGCCTGTTGTTGTTGCTGTTGTTGTCGTTGTCGTCATTTTGCTGCTGTTGTCGTTGTTGTTGTTGTTGTCGTTGTCATCATTTTGCTGTTGTTGTCGTTGTTTTGTTGTTGTTGCTTTCTTCTTCTTCTTCTTCCTTCATTGGGATTCCTTTCACACTGCCGGTAATTTGATTTTGTGCGGAGTCGATGATGAACTGGGGAAGGGAGAGAGAGAGAGAGAGAGCGTGGAGGGAGGGGTGGAGGTAGGATTACTAGGTGACCAGGTTTAGTTGTTATAGATTGACAAGTGAGGGCAGAGAGAGATGAGGGCGGAAGGGAGACAGTTGGATAACTTGGGATGGGCGGGTGATCGGGAAACGGAAGAGGGAAATAGGGTGAGGGGTGAGGGTTATCCAGGATTTGAAATCTCCCTCTAAGGGCGATGACAGTGCTTCAAGTGGACGACAGTTCTGTTCACCTGTGTGGCACGGAACGAAAGAGAGCTTCCTGGTGCAAATGATCTTATGTGCAAGAACATGGCAATACAGTTAGTGGACTTTGGGGATTGTTCTTGCAGGTAAGATCGGGGCTGGTCAGGATCAGGTTTTGACGGCCACTTCGCCACGGCGGAGCCTGAAGCATGTTACCAGCCTTGCAGGGCTTGTCTGCTCTGTCACTGGGTTCCAGTGTAGCTAGGTGGAAACATATCTACCAGGGTTGACGCTTGCGATTCACCAACAGCACAGCACTATACATTCCAGGAAGTTCCAGACGGTCCATGATGTCTTCAGTTGTGTTAGGGAGTTCCAGACGGTCACAGTGTGTTCAAGCATCTGTCGTATCGCTGCTCTTTGTAGGCTCTTCCCTGGATGTAACCCAGCCTGCCTTCAGCTTGGGGCGAAGGGAATCAAGGCTCTAACCTACTGGCCCTGTTGGTCATTCAGAAGATACCAATGCCTCGTTCTGAGATCTTGTGAGATGATGAGGAAGACACCTAGGTGTCAGTCTCCTTCCAAGTGTCCGGGGTCTGGCTGTGAAGATGGTATGTGGCAGCTAGTGGATCTCTCTTCATGATGGCAAAGACGTCAGTAATTTTCCTGCATGGATGGTTTTCGGTTCAACTCCCGGTTTGCGATTTGCTTCCAATCTTGATGAA
>JADBJO010000003.1:1915673-1918173 GCA_016801955.1 Conus betulinus | reverse complement strand
GTTAGCTATTAATGGAGCAATAGGTACATGTAGTTTACCATGATAAAGCAATATGTACATACATGAAGTCTATCATTCATGGAGCAATAGCTACATGAAGTTTACCATGACAAAGTAATATGTACGTATATGAAGTTTACCATTCATGGAGCAATAGGTGAATTGATATATTGACGAAGAAATGGGTACATGTATGAAGTTTACTACTGATGGAGCAATGGGCACATGAAGTTTACCTTTGATGAAGTAGTGTCTGAATACACGAAAGTCTCCATTAATGAGCAAAGTGTTATGTATCTGAGCATTAAAGGAACGAAGGCTGAATCCATGAAGTTTACTTTTAATACAGTAATGGAAACATAACTGAAATTCAGCGCAAACAGACCAAATACTTACACACATGACGTTTAGAATAAACGAGGCTTGCCACTTATGAACGCTATGTCGACCTGTATGAATGAAATGTTACCATTCATGCAACAGCTGGTGCTTAATAAACACCGCAATGAACGGAGCGTGAGAACATGAACTGAAGTTCACCGTTAATGGAATCTCTGTTGATGTCCCCGATACTGCTGATGGCCGACCCGAAGCGTGAGAAGCTGACCTCACCTCCGGTCAAAGACGTCCCGTCAACAAAGTTTTCCTGGAAGGAAACACAAGCAGCAGTTCAGACACACACTCACAGATATCCTGCGCCACGTTTGTCAAACGATGAAATGTAGGAGCGATGACTGACTAGAGAAAACCCCAGTGAAGGCCAAATAACTGCAGAAGGGAAAAAAAAGAGTAGCTGCCACCAGGGTAAACACATACAGGCTATAGAGACTCACAGAGTGACACGTGCACTCCCATCACAGTAGCTATGTTTGGCTTCTCAAGTGGAAGGGGAAATATAAAAAAACAAAATATGTTCTCATTGAGATTTTAATGAATTTTTTAGGAAGGGGGGGGGGGGGGGGAGGGGGGCTTGTCTTCTCAAAACGGAGGTCTGTACAGAAGACGTAATGTGAGCTACATGACAGCAGAGGTTCTGTAGTCCTGAAAAGCAGTCCTTCTCAGCGAAGGGCATTCTGACAAACAGACGGGCACTACGGACAGCGCAGACCTTCGTCAAGGTCCAACGGATCCAGGATCTGCTTTTTAAAAAATCCAGATCCACACCACAGATCCACATCAACGTTTCAAACATTTGTTCATGGGACAACGTTTAATTTTTCCACCGAGTTTCGTTAAGACTGGTTCTGTCTTTTTTTTTCCCCGCCCGAAAAAGATGCCGAAAGGATCGTGGCTCCACCTAGGAGACGGATATTCTCAAGGTCATTTCACACAAGACGGATATTCTCAAGGTCATTTTTCACATCTTTCCACCGGGTTTCGTGAAAATCGGCTCAGTAGTTGTGCGTAATTTTGTGGACAGGCAAAATAATGAAAAGATGCAGTTGAAAACATGGCACACAGGGCCAAAGTCGGACATGTAAGGCTTGATTATTTACATGCATGATGCTTTAAGCTGAACGATACATCCAGGTTGCATTGCAAATCAACAGGGGAAAGAACAAAGCTTAAAGTTCATAAAGCAAACCGCTTGTTACCTCTAGGTGTTTGTCGCAAGCATCTGAAAAAAATAACGAGGTAGACCTTGATTGAATCTGTCACTGTGACTGTTCCTGCACGTGTGGCTGCGACATTTTGCTCCTGTGTTACAACGCGATCTGAAAAACATTAAACAGCTTCATACTGAACTTTACGATTCAGGTTTTGTTTTTCTCATCGCTCACAATGGCGTCTCACAGGGATACCATCTTCCAAAGGTCAAATCTCAGAAAGTAGGCATCCACTTTTCAAATGGTTTCAACCTTTACTGTGTTCGAAAAGCGTGCACACAGATTCCGAAGGGACTAAGCAGAATCCGTCAATGATATTGGAGATGAAGTTTTTTTTTCCCCTCAAATATACAGACGCTGAATCATACACATGGTAGTTTAAACTAGTCTTTGTTTCCCATCATGCTTTCTGTTTCCGATCTGTGCTCTCTGTTTCCGATCTCTGTGCTCTCTGTTTTCCATCTCTGCTTTCTGTTTCCCATCTCTGCTCTCTGTTTTCCATCTCTGCTTTTCTGTTCTCGCTTTCATCTCTCTGCTCTCTGTTTCCCATCCTGCTCTCTGTTCTCTGTTGTCTTGACAACGTCTGGCTACATGATCTGCCTCTGCACCAGCAATCATCTCTCCGATTGGTACCTAGTAGGACTGCCATTCTACTGTTGTCAGTGTCCGTGTGGGGAAACTCTCTAAAAGGTTTGGATTCTGTCACGGGACACTTCGTCTTTAAAACAAAAGCTAACAATATTGGCATAAAAAAACCTTTTTTTGTTGTTGTTTGTTGGTTCGTTTATGTTTTTTTTTATTTGTTTACCATTTTTCAATACAGACTGCGCAATCATGTGCCATGAAATGTTTTTTTTTTTTTTTTGGACCAGTTCAGTGCGGATCAGGTTGAA
>JADBJO010000003.1:1898173-1910673 GCA_016801955.1 Conus betulinus | reverse complement strand
CTGCATAATGTCTTGTTCTTGTGTCTGCCTAACGTCTTGTTCATGTGTCTGCCTAACGTCTTGTTCATACGTCTACCTAACGTCTTGTTCATGTGTCTGCCTAACGTCTTGTTCATGTGTCTACCTAACGTCTTGTTCATATGTCTACCTAACGTCTTGTTCATGTGTCTGCCTGACGTCTTGTTCATGTGTCTGCCTGACGTCTTGTTCATGTGTCTGCCTAACGTCTTGTTCATGTGTCTGCCTAACGTCTTGTTCATGTGTCTACCTAACGTCTTGTTCATACGTATACCTAACGTCTTGTTCATACCTCTGCCTAACGTCTTGTTCATACGCCTGTCTAATGTCTTGTTCATACATTTTTCAAATGTCTCGTTCACGCGTCTACCTGATGTCTTGTCTACACATTCGTTTAACTTGTCCACACCACGCGTCTGACTCATTTTCACCGGCCGCCGTGGTGAAGTGGTTACGTCCGGGACTCCCGCCTGGGAGGTCGTGAGTTCGATTCCCATGAGATCCATGTGGGATTTTTCTGCCCCGACCGGCTCCCACCCAGAGTTGAGTTTGCTACGGGCTCAGCTGGGGAGACTGGGACCACACTGTCGAGTTTCATCCATTAGATGGATGCGTCTCTGAGAGTGTTGCTCAAATTTCCTGACCAACACTGCAGGTGTCTGTATCTCTCGGGCCTGGTTGACGCTGAGATATATTATGAAAGGAAGCGTAGAGTGCAGCCCTGTCAGCAGTCTCAGACTGAAATGGATATCCGAAGCATCATCGTCAATTTCATCGATCAGCATTAAAAGAAATATGTCCCAAATTCTGTGGCCCTTCATGCCCTGCTCTCATGGTGACCTCAATTTCGATCTCCTCTCCACGTCTATGGTCTCGGTTTGATTCCGTCGGGGTCACCGGTATCGGCGAATTCATGGGAGGGGGGGGGCTCACTCACGCTGGCTCCGCGACTAAGCAATTGTTGCCGTCAGTAGTGGACTTAGGAGGTGGTGTCCTGCGCATGTTGGATCAGAACAGGCGCCACTTAATTCCACCGAAGTGAATCGGTGGGAGCGCAGTGTCTCCTCCGGTGGGTTACCTCTTGACGACATGATATTGATTGCCGGTGCCGGGGCTGCGGCGGGCCGGGCTGGTCTGTGGCTGTGGACGGGGTGTCGGAATGAGCGGCGTGGTGCAATGCCACTGACGTGGCACAGAAAATGGAACGGCCAAAAAAAAAAAGAAAAAAAAAAAAAAAAAAAAGGAAAAAAAAGAAAAAAGAGAAACACACACACACACACACACACACACACACACACACACCACACACACACACACACACACACACACACGTGTAACGCGGTTCTTGTCTACATGTCTGAATAACTTCCTTTACGCAAGTCTCTTTCACTTTTTGCTCACACGACTATCTGGCATCTTTTTTACACGCCATGTCTTGTCCACACGTCTGTTTAATGTCTTGACCACACGTCTGTCTAATGTCTTGACCACACGTCTGTCTAATGTCTTGACCACACGTCTGTCTAAATGTCTTGACCACACGTCTGTCTAATGTCTTGACCACACGTCTGTCTAATGTCTTGACCACACATCTGCATAACGTCTTGTCCACACGTCTGTCTGTCTTGGCCACATGTCTGTATAATGTCTTGACCACACATCTGCATAACGTCTTGTCCACACGCGTGTCTTATCTTTCGTCCTCAGGTCTGTATAACGTCTTGTTTACATGTTTGTCAACCCCCCTGCCTGCACTTGTGTCCAGTCTCTTGTTTACATGTTTATCTTGCCTCCAGTCCACACGTCTCTCTAACGTCTTGTCCACGTCTGTTGAACGACTTGTCCACACATCTTCATGACGTGTCGTTTCCACATATCTGTATAATCCCATCTCTGTAACACGCCTGTCTAATGTCCTCTTTTGTCACACACATCAGTCTAAATTCCTGTACCAATATCTCAGTAAGGTCCTGTTAATACATCCGTGTAACGTCTTGTCCACACGTTGTGTGAAACGTGTTTTGTCCACACGTCTGTGTTACGCCTTGTCCTCAGGTTTAATCTAACATCGTGTCCCCCGCTTGTCTAATCTCTATTCCTCACGTCTGTATCACCTTTTGTTCACACGTGCGTCTCACTGCTCGTCCACACGTTGGTCTAAAGTTCTGACCACTCCTCTAGTATTACCTCTTAGTTTAATTATGCGAAAGAGTTGTCTGTCACTTGACCAAAGACGAACGAATGATACATAACCTGACAGGAAATAAAGAGTGATCAGTAAATTGCTGAGAGAGAACAGAACGAGCTTTGAATTGACGCGAGATAAATACTTGACCTTTCAGCTGATCAGAGACAAAAACGAATGCTTTGCCCGTTGATCAAGGACAACGAAAAGGTCAGTCAGTGGTGTGATGATGGCGTGGCCTGTCATGGACCAAGAGAGAAAAGAATCAAGGAAACATCTGTTCTCTGCTTCCATTTCAGCTCACCCTGCCGTGCACAGCTCTGTTGGCGACGACGAAACAGAATCGTTGAGGACCACAAAATCTGCCCACCGCCACAGCGTAACCTGCAACAACAAAAATCAAAATTACTAGCCGCTGTGCTGCGGAAGGAGCCCTCCTAACATCACCAGGCAGGCGCTCGAGTGGAACACCCAGGGCAAGAGGAAGCGAGGGCTGCCCAAAGCAGACCTGGAGGTAGGGGCTTGCTAAGCGAGCTGCGAGCCTCAAGCCTGACCTGAGGGGGGAGGGAGGGGGGAGGGGAGGGGAGGGGAGATGAAGATTTGTGCCAGGGACAGACGGAGGTGGAAGGTTGCTGTCGAGGCCCTGTGCTTCTCAAGGAGCGAAGAGGAGTAAGTCAAGTGGCATCCAGTGGTCAGCGTTTGGGGATTGCGAACTATGAGGTCGTCGGTTCGATTCCCGTCATAGCCATTTGTTTGCAGAATCTTTTTTTTTTTTTTTAACCCTGACCGGCTCCTAACGAGAGTTGAGTTTGCCACAGGCACAGCAGGAAAGGCTGGAACAACACCGACGAGTTTCGTCCACCCAGCGGATGCGTCTCTGATCATGTTTCTCAAATTTGCTGACTGACATTGCAGGTGTCTGTATCTCTCGGGCCTGGCTGAAGCCGAGATAAAGCATGAAAGCAAGCGCAGAGAACAGACCTGTCATGCAGTTTCAGACTAGAATATAACTCCACACCATCATTTTCATCATCCTAATCCTCGTTGATGAGAATTCGAAAAAAAAAAAAAGTCTAAAATTCTGTGGCCCTCCATGCCCTGCTCCCACGGTGACCTCAGTTCGGAATTGCACTCCACGTGTGCGCCCTTGGTGAGTTCATGTCGAGGTCGCCGGTATCAGCGAGTCCATGGGGACTGTCGCTGGCTGGACGTGGTGGCGCCCACTAGAAGGCCACCGACGCTCGTTCACGCTGGCTCCGCGGCTAAGCAATGTTTCGTCGTCAGTAGGGGGGCTTAGTAAGTGATATCCTGCGTATGCCGGATCAGAACAGGCACAGTGCGGTGTCCTCCTCCAATGGGTTGCCCTCTGATGACAGTGCGGTGTCTCCTCCAATGGGTTGCCCTCGGATGACTCGACACTGTCTTCTCCCAGTGATTTGCTAATGCCGGAGTCTGTGACGGGACAAATCAGAGTGTGGCTGTGGACGGGCAACATGGATGAGTGACATGGGGTTAATGACAAGAAATGGCACAGAACATCAGCTGGAATGAGTGGCATGGGGTTAATGCCGATGAAATGGGCACAGAACATCAACTGGAATGAGTGGCATGGGATTAATGACAAGAAATGGCACAGAACATCAACGGGAATGAGTGGCATGGGGTTAATGACAAGAAATGGCACAGAACATCAACTGGAATGAGTTGCATGGGGTTAATGACAAGAAATGGCACAGAACATCAACGGGAATGAGTGGCATGGGGTTAATGCCAATGAAATGACAGAACATGAAACGGATAAAAAAGAAGTAAGGTTTAGAAGCAGTGTCCCTACATACTGAAAACTATGCGTTTGCGCGTGCGCGCGTTCACACACACACACACACACACACACACACACACACACACACACACACACACACACACACACGCACGCGCACTCACAGCACACAAACACACACACACATGCATATCATCCTTCACAATTATGCAACAAGATCAATCCGAAAGAACAATCAACTTCAAAACAACAAACAATGAAAGAACAACAACTTACAAACAACACAGACACACACACACACACACACACACACACACACACACACACCACACACACACACACACACACACACACACACACACACACACACACACACACTGACTGAAACCAATTTAATGTCAGATTAACTCATAGTTGTACTGACATTTAAGAAAGCGTCATGAACAGAATGTCAACATTTTTCATTTAAAGAAAAGGAATATAATTCACACACACACACACACACACACACACACACACACACACACACACTCACACACACACACACACACACACACACACACACAACACAACACGCGCGCGCGCGCGCACACATACAAACAGAGACGGATACGGATACGCCATCGCCCCTATTGAATGGAATCCCTATATATACATACAGAGAGAGAGAGAGAGAGGGAGAGAGGAGGAGATGAGAGAGAGAGAGAGAGAGGAGAGAGAGAGTGAGAGAGAGAGAGAGAGTAAACCCAAACCAAACCAAACCAAGCAAAACAGAACAAAACAATACAAACCAAACGACAAGCCCAACCTAACCAAGCCAAAGGAAACCAAGCAAGCCACCAACCAAGGCACACTCCATACCGAGGCAAGCGTCAGACTGGGCGTCCAGCCGCTGAGTCATTAGACTGAAGTTCCGGAACTGCACGTCCAGGACAACCACCCCACCTGAAACCACACCCCCGGCTATTAAAAAAAAAAGAAAAAAAAGAAAGAAAAGAAAAAGAAAAAGAAAACATTCGTTGGGCGTCTGGATATGTCCGCTATCTTTTCGACCAGCAAGTCGGTGTCGCGTGCTACATACATGTTTGCTGTTGTTGTTGTTGTTGTTGTTGTTTGTTTGTCTTGTTTTTGTTTTTGTTTTTTTTCTTTCTTTCTGACTACTCGGGGTGGATTTGACTCTTGCTTTTGAAGAGTTCGCACGTCCGTTCCCCATCCTTTTCGCTCTAAATCTTGAACATAGATCTGTTTCGCCCACTTCCTATCCTTAAGGCCAAGGCGCTAACACCCCAGCTGCCCCACCCCCACCCCCTACCCCCCCCCCACACTACCATCCTCTGACTCCCATCCATCTCCCCCCTGCTCCCCCCCACAACCTTTTTGAATACGGTCGGTCATTAGGTAAGCCATTGCGTCCCCTCCCCCTCCCCCTGCCCCCCCCCCCCCCCCCCCCCCCAACATTCGCATTCAGCTCATTTTTAGAGCCTCCAGCATGTTGAAGGTACACATAACATGACAGAACAGTTCTACCTAGTTTGAGAAACCGTGGCTTATATGCATTATTCATCCTCCTCCCACCTCCCCCCCCCCCCCCCTCCTCCCCGTCCACCTAATGCTTTCTCCCACTACCATCCCTGCTCCCAATCCACCTCCCCCCCCCCCCCCCCCACACACACACACACTTTTTTTTTCTCTCTCTCTCTTGCTTTTCACCTTTTCTCGGGAGAATGAGTGTTTGGGGGGGGGGGGAGGGGTGTGCGGGGTGAGGGGAAGCTTGTTGCGTCGGTGTTGCGTCGGTGTTCGGTGTGTGGTGATTCCTGGTGTGTAGAGTGTGAGGCCCGGATGTAGAGGTCACCGA
The DNA here is from genome assembly GCA_016801955.1 of Conus betulinus. NCBI lineage: Eukaryota > Metazoa > Mollusca > Gastropoda > Neogastropoda > Conidae > Conus > Conus betulinus. The sequence continues at coordinate 1,904,835 of JADBJO010000003.1, read as the reverse complement.
TGATTTGGCCCGACAAGGTCACGGTCATGCCTCTCCTGGATTCGTTGACCAGTGAGTTTTCCCTTCCCTTCTTTCCTTTTGCTTTCTCGTCCTTGTGTGTATGCATTATTTGTGTGTGTGCGCGTGTATATGTCTATATGCATGAGTGCGCGTCCGTGTGTTCGTAAACATTTGAATGCGCCCGTGTGTGTGTGTGTGTGTGTGTGTGTGTGTGTGTGTGTGTGTGTGTGTGTGTGTTTGTGTGTGTGTGTGTGTACGTATGTGTATGTGTACGTGTGTGTGTGTGGTGTGTGTGTGTGTGTGTGTGTGTGTGTGTGTGTTTGAGTGTGTGTGTGTGTGTGTGGTGTGTGTTGTGTGTGTGTGTTGGAGTGTGTTTGAATGTGTGTGTGTGTGTGTGTGTGTGTGTGTGTGTGTGTGTGTGTGTGTGTGTGTGTGTGTGTGTGTGTGTGGTGTGTGTTACCTCTAGAATCATGGTAACCAGGTGCGCCGACAACCACCCGTCCATTCTGTAATGAAAAAAAAGATGAAATACAAAAGGGAAAAGACTGAGGATAAACCAAACTATGATCTTCACTGGACGCCCATTTTGACCAGCGACTTGTGTGTGCGGTCGGCGAGTACGCATACACACGAAAAAGCCTAACGGACACACACGCACGCACGCACACACACACACACACACACACACACACACACACACACACACACACACACACACACGCACGCACGCACGCACGCACGCACGCACGCACACCACACACACACACACACTAACACACACACATGCACACCCCCCCCCCCCCCCCCCCCCCCCCCCCCCCCGCCCGCCCCCCCCCCCCCCCCCACACACACACATGAGAGAGAGAAGAAGAAGAAAAGAAGAAGGAGTGAGAGATGAGAGAGGAGAGAGAGAGAGAGAGAGAGAGAGAGAGAGAGAGAGAGAGAGGACAGACAGACAGACAGACAGACAGACATACAGACAGACAGAACATAGATAGAGACAGGAACAGAGAGACAGACAGACAGACAGAGACAGACAGAAAGAGAGAGAGAATAACAGACAGACAGACACCAGAGACAGCCAGCCAGCCAGCCAGCCAGCCAGACGCAGAGGTTCGCGCACCCACCCCGTCGCCGTCCGCCGAGAAGCCGAATTCGGCCCGGCCCCATACAGCATGTTGGGACTGGAGCCCCAGCCCGTAGTGAGCCGGGGTTGATACTTCTTTTGGTTGCGGAAAGGTGTCAGCCCCTCCACCTCCCTTCTGTCCCCCCCGGGGGACAAGACGTGGCAGCGCCCGATCCAGAGAGAACTTGTTTTGGTAGGACCAGTCCAAGTCCGTCCATAAGGGTCCGCACACCTGGCAGGGATGATGTTCGACACCAGGTGACCAACGCAAAACAAAACAAAACATAAAAGGAAAGAAAGAGTTTACATCCTCCATGGTTGTGCCGGGCTGGGAGAGAGAGAGAGAGAGAGAGAGGAGAGAGAGAGAGAGAGAGAGAGAGAGAGAGAGATGGAGATGGAGAAAGACAGAGACAGACACAGAGAGAAACACACACACACACACACACACACACACACACACACACACACACACACACACACACACACACACAGAGGGACAGAGAAAAAAGAGAGAAGTAAAAAAAATTAAAAAAAATAAGAGAGAGAGAGAGAGAGAGAGAGAGAGAGAGAGAGAGAGGAGAGAGAGAGAGAGAGAGGGAGAGATAGACAGACAGACTGACAGGGGACAGACAGAGTCGTCGAATGAGGGTACACTTTTGTGAAATACAGAGAGAGAGAGAGAGAGAGAGAGAGAGAGAGAGAGAGAGAGAGAGAGAGAGAGAGAGAGAGAGAGAGAGAGAGAGAGGAGAGAGGGAGAGAGGGAAGGAAGGAGGAGGATGGATGGAGGGGGGGGGGCTGGGGACTTGGGGAGGGAACAAAAAGGGGGTGGGGGGGGGTGGGGGGGGGCTTTCCTCCGTTTCCTTCTTTTTTTTTTTTTCTTTGTTGTCTTAAGTTCTATAATCCCACCCCCCCTCACCACCCCCACCCCAGCCCCACCATCTTCTTCCCCCTTCATGTAACCCCCATCCTCCTGTCTTCAGTAGCATTACATTACTCCCTCCCCAGCGGGGTCTGGTTTCCCAGGTCACAACTGCACCATCCTGAACAATGACACGACCATATCATGTCTCTCTCTCTCTCTCTCTCTGTCTCTCTCTCTCTCTCTCTCTCTCTCTCTCTCTCTGTGTGTCTCTGTCTCTCTCAAGGCAGCAAATTTGTTTGACGAATACAAAGAGCAGAGAAACTTTGTTTCAAACGAAGTTGAAAAAGCCAAACGAGACTACTTCAGTCAAATGAAAACGGATGCAAAAACCACAGCGCCAATGTGGAGGGCAATAAACACTACTGTACGCAACAAGCGTACAGATTCACAAAATTCAAGCACAAACATCACCCGGGACAAATTTAATACCCACTTTCTGTCATTATCAGATACCCTTACTCAAGCTTCACAGACTATAAGAGCACCAAATGAATATACATGCCCGACTTCCCTAACATCATTTTGCAAACAAAAACTTGGATCCAGTAACTCAGTCAAAATTCCCCTTCTTGCTGTACATGAAGTAGGAATGCACATAGCGCAATTAAAGAATAAAAAATCCATGGGTCCTGATAACTTACCCGAATTTCTTCTCAAACTCGCTCTACTTTACATTGTTGAGTCTCTTACTTACATATATAATTTATCCATCGAAACTAATGTTTTCCCCCAGGCGTTCAAAAAAACGCCAAAGTGATCCCCCTTCCAAAATCAAATGATTTGTCGGATCCAAATAATTTCAGACCTATATCCTTACTATCTATTCTATCCAAACCCCTTGAAAGACACATACACACACACACGTATCTCAGTTCATGGAGAAAAACAAACTGTTTCACCCACTCCAATCTGGATTCCGATCTAATCATTCCTGCCACACAGCATTATCACGAATGTGTGTGTGACTCATGGCTTTCAAATATGAACCAATCACAAATGACAGGGGTTGTCTTTCTTGACTTAAAAAAAGGCGTTTGATCTTGATCATTCTCTTCTAAAGAACCATCTACTTGAACAATACCCCGACAGTTCATTATTCCAATCATGCTTGAAAGATAGGACTCAGTATGTGGTGCTTAATGGCAAAACCTCCGCTTCAGACTTTGTCAGACATGGAGTCCCACAGGGCTCAGTACTAGGCCCCCTACTATTCTGCATCATCTTCATCAGTGATTTACCATTGTCCGTATCAGATGAAAAGGTCACGACAGATTTATTTGCTGATGACTCGTCACTCCAAACGAATGGTAGTGATCTACAGACAATAGAAACTTCTCTCTCCAGGAAAGTCTAAACGACGTGTCAGACTGGTGTCATTCAAACTCAATGGTCATACACCCAGCCAAAACCAAATCTATGATTATAGCTACCCGCCAAAAACACCAATTGACTCCTCTTTGCCTAAAACTTCAGTTGAATGGCACCTCTATCGAGCAGGTAGATGAGCATCGTGTTTTAGGGGTTAACGATAGATAAAGAATTGAAACGGCAATCTCATCTCAATAACGTATGCAAGGTAGTCTCAAAACACCTTTTCCTGTTATCTCAATTAAAGTGCTATGTCGACAGTACTGTGCTTAAACTTTTCTTCAATGCACACATAGTGTCACGTATCAATTACGCTTCAACAGTGTGGGACGGGAGTAGTGACGTCCACAAAAAAAAGGCTGAATTCTCTCCTTAGACCTGAATAGGCAACTGGATTCAACATGGCATCATTTATGTTTACAATCTTGACAGATACTATGCCATGTTATATCAATGCCCTTTTTACAAGATCGAACAGCTTTTCTGGCTCGACGAAATTCCTTCTTCCCTACCCAAGCATTGATCTATACAAAACAAGCCTAGCTTACTCTGGACCATATGTCTGGAACTCACTTCCACCGAATCTACAAAACATGAATACTTTAAAACTTTTTCAAGGAACATTTGCATAAACATTTTATGTCTCAGTAATTTAATTAGTCAATAAAATGATTACGCGCCCATTCGCAAAGTCTTCTGTGAACCGTACTTTGAATACATCGTCTAAAAATAAAACCTGCTCTATTAAAATCGCTCATCCCTATTATTATTTTTTTGCTTCCACCCCCTCTCCCCCTCAAATTCCATCTCACTTTGCTAAATACCTTCTACGTATTTTCATGTCTTACGGAAAATGATTACATGTTGTGCCTCTCTCTCTCTCTCTCTCTCTCTCTCTCTCTCTCTCTCTCTCTCTCTCTCTCTCTCTGCTGTGCGTGCGTGCGTGCGTGTACGTGTGTGTGTTCCAAATTATGTACGTACTTTGTCATATTCATTTTACTGTCTGTTTTCATACATGCTAATTTTTGTGTACGTTGTTGTACATTTTCCATATACTCCCCAGATCAGCCCAACCCCCCACCCCCACTCTCTCCTTCCCTTCATTATTGTTATTTTCATTTTTATTTGTATTTTTTGTTTGTTTATTATTATTATTTGTTTTTTTTTTGTTTTCATTTCTCTTCTATTTTCATTTGACGTTCCATTATGATTGCCTGACCGCTTTGTTTGCTTGTTTGCTTTCTTACTTACTTCATTTCACTGCATGTTGTAGTCCCTACTCAGGGCGGGCGAGGACATGGATGTAAAAAAGCACGCCAGTGCTTATCTATTATCCTCGTAAATAAAGAATTTTGTCTTGTCTTGTCTTGTCTTCCCCACCTCTTCTCTGACCTCTCTCTCTGTAGTTTTGTTTGTTTGTTTGTAAGTTTCCTTCTGTTTTATCATCCCCCATCTCATTAGTACTTTTTATGAATAGTCTGCTGCTTATCACTGTAGAATTAGATTACAATGTTGCTATGTTGAATTGTCAATATGAATGATATGTGTTGAAATAATGTATGCATGACAAGGACAGGTTGTAAGACTAGGCTTTGGCCTAAAATCTCCATCCTTGTGTATTTAAGATCATCAATCAATCAATCAATCATTCAATCTCTCTCTCTACTTATGCGCAGAGAGACAGAGAGAGAGAGAGAGAGGAGAGAGAGAGAGAGAGAGAAAGAGAGAGAGAGAGAGAGAGAGAGAGAGAGAGAGAGAGAGTGCGCGTGCGTGTGTGTGTGTGTGTGTGTGTGTGTGTGTGTGTGTGTGTGTGTGTGTGTGTGTGTGTGTGTGTGTGTGTGTGTGTGTGTGTGAGAGAGAGAGAGAGAGAGAGAGAGAGAGACGAGAGAGAGAGAGAGAGAGAGAGAGAGAGAGAGAGACAGACAGACAGACAGACCGAGACAGACAGACAGGACAGAGAGATCAGGGGAGATGGAGAGTCACCACAGCTGTAGTGTCATTGGCTTTGGCCAGTGCCAGCCCGAACAGTTCCTGGCGCTCCCGAAGCCACCGTACTTTGCTTTCTTGTATCTGCCCACCTGCAGTCAGAAGACAGCATGCTACATGCTCTCACTGCTCTCTTTCAGCTGAGACGCTTCAGCTCCTTCCGTCCACACACTTCATTTCCACCAGCAAGCGAAACGTCCATCGATGACGAAACTCTCAGACTGTGCATGATGAGAGAGTGTCTCTTTAAACAAGAGGAGGAACAACGAGAGAGAGAGAGAGAGAGAGAGAGAGAGAGAGAGAGAGAGAGAGAGAGAGAGAGAGAGAGAGACAGGACAGACAGACAGACAGAGAGGTGAAAAAAAAATCGAGGAGGCTGGAGGACCAGAGAGAGAGAGAGAGAGAGAGTTAGAGAGAGAGAGAGAGAGAGCGAGAGAGGAAAGAGAGAGGAGAGAGAGAGAGAGAGGAGAGAGAGAGAGAGAGAGAGACAGAGAGGGAGGGAGGAGAGAGAGAGAGAGGAAAATAGAAAGAAACGTGGGGAAAAAAAATCGGAGGTTGGAGGGACCAGACCAGAGAGAGAGAGAGAGAGAGAGAGAGAGAGAGAGAGAGAGAGAGATGAGGAGAGGGAGGAGAGAGAGAGAGAGAGAGAGAGAGAGAGAGAGGAGAGTTCAACTCACATTCTTTTACTGTTTTCAATATAACGTTTTGCCCCTCGTGTTCCATGCTCTCGGACCAGCTTACCCTCCACCTAATCAACCACCCAAAGCCAAGCCAAACAGACTAAGCAACCGACCAACTATCCCCGTTCAATCAACAACCAACCACACACATCCACCAACCACCAAAGCACCCAACCAGCCGTCTTAGCCAATCATCCAACCAACCATCCAGTGAGCCAGCCAACAACGGGTCAGCCAGCCAAAACCAAATAACCAATCAACCAGCCGAACGGCCAGCCAGCCAGCCACCTGTCCAGCCGACTACCGACTGAACATGAACCCAAGGAGTCAGCTAACTGCTCATCCAGATGATCAGTCCGCCATCTGAATCAAGCAGCCTGACTAAACAGCCAACCAAGTTGACCAACCGACCAGCCCTCCAACCAATCAACCATCCAGCCAACTACCTAACCAGCCAACCAGGCGGCCAACCATCTAGCTAACCATCCAACTCGCCAGCCAATCGACAAAAATCCGTCCAACCAACCGACCAACCAACCAACCAACCAACAGCCAGCCAAGCAAGCCATCAGATTATTAA
>JADBJO010000003.1:1880673-1895673 GCA_016801955.1 Conus betulinus | reverse complement strand
GATGTGGATGTGTGTGTGTGTGGATGTGTGTGTGTGTGTGTGTGTGTGTGTGTGTGTGTGTGTGTGTGTGGGTTGGGGGGGGAGGGGGAGGGAAGAGTGTTTGAGCTTGAATGAAGATATTTTAATGATGAGATTGATTTACTATGGATTCTTACACAGGCAGTTTATGCCTTTTGTGTGTGTGTGTGTGTGTGTGTGTGTGTGTGTGTGTGTGTGTGTGTGTGTGTGTGTGTGTGTGTGTGAGTTGTCCTGGTATATGGTTGCTGTGCTGTCGAAAATGAATTTCCCATCTTTTGGATGAATAAAATTATCCTTTTCCTTACTTTCCATGCGCCGGTCACAAGATGTTAGACTGTGGAATATTTTTTTCTCGCATGCGAGAGAGCCCTAAGACAGTCTAGCGAATTCTCGTCCATTTCTTTTTTTATTCTTTTTTTGTTTAGCTCCGATTGTCTCTACGGTGTGCTTTGAAACATTGTCTCTATGGTGTGCTTTGAAACATTGTCTCTATGGTGTGCTGTAAAACATTGTCTCTCTCTGCGGTGTGCTGTGAAACATTGTCTCTACGGTGTGCTATGAGACATTGCCTCTACGGTGTGTGCCGTTATGAAACATTGTCTCTACGGTGTGCTACGAAACGTTGTCTGTACGGTGTACTATGAAACATTGTCTCTACGGTGTGTGCTGTGAAACATTGTCTCTATGGTGTGCTATGAAACATTGTCTCTATGGTGTGCTATGAAACATTGTCTCAACGGTGTGCTATGAAACATTGTCTCAACGGTGTGCTATGAAACATTGTCAATACAGTGTGCTATGAAACATTGTCTCTACGGTGTGCTATGAAACATTGTCTCTACGGTGTGCTATGAAACATTGTCTCTACGGTGTGCTGTGAAACATTGTAGGTGTGCTATGAAACATTGTACGGTGTGCTATGAAACATTGTACGGTGTGCTATGAAACATTGTCTCTACAGTGTGCTGTGAAACATTGTCTCTACAGTGTGCTGTGAAACATTGTCTCTACGGTGTGCTGTGAAAACATTGTCTGTACGGTGTGCTGTGAAACATTGTCTCTACAGTGTGCTGTGAAACATTGTCTGTACGGTGTGCTATGGAACATTGTTTCTACGGTGTGCTATAAAACATTGTCTGTACGGTGTGCTATAAAACATTGTCTGTACGGTGTGCTATGAAACATTGTCTGTACGGTGTGCTATGGAACATTGTTTCTACGGTGTGCTATAAATCATTGTCTGTACGGTGTGCTATGAAACGTTGTCTCTACGGTGTGCTATAAAACATTGTCTCTACGGTGTGCTATGAAACATTGTACGGTGTGCTGTGAAACATTGTCTCTACGGTGTGCTGTGAAACATTGTCTCTACGGTGTGCTATGAAACATTGTCTCTACAGTGTGCTGTGAAACATTGTCTGTACGGTGTACTATGAAACATTGTCTCTACGGTGTGCTAAGGAACATTTTTCTATGGTGTGCTATAAAACATTGTCTGTACGATGTGCTATGAAACATTGTACGGTGTGCTGTGAAAACATTGTCTCTACGGTGTGCTGTGAAACATCGTCTCTACCTTGTGCTGTGAAACATTGTCTCTACGGTATGTTATGAAACACTGTGTCTACGGTGTGGTATGAAACATTGTCTCTACGTTGTGCTGTGAAACAATGTCTCTACGGTATGTTATGAAACACTGTGTCTACGGTGTGCTATGAAACATTGTCTCTACGGTGTGCTATGAAACGATGACACACGCCGAGTAAGCGAGGCTTTTCGCCACGTCGCCTCCCTGAAACATGCCTCTGCCGGATTTGGTCCAGACGGTTGTAAGCCTTGCCCTCAACCAGGAAAGAGACGCGCCCACTCCACAACTGCCGCTGTGAGTGTGTTACTCACCACTTCCGCGACCCCCATCAGTAAGTGCGGCATCTCTCAGGCTGGAATGCCATGAGACGAAGTGTATGGGAGCATAAAAAAGATCGTATTAAGGCAGCGAACCGTTAAGGGTTCAGCGTGTCTGGAACACGGCATAATGAAAAGCGTAGCCCATGCCTCTCTTTCCACCGCATTACTTTGTCCTGACCTGATTCAAGTCTCCATTTAGTGTTGGATGTACAGACGGTGTTTTTGTGCCGTGATAATCTGAACCCACGGGGGGTTTCGAACTTAACTCCCGTTAGTTCCGCGGGCACACGCTCTTATTATCAGATTGCAAGCCTTTCTAGTGGAGCATCTCAGCTTCAAAGGCTTTAAGAACTGCTTTTTCCCTGATTTACTTTTCTTTTTTCTAATTTTTTTTTTGAGGTGGGGGGGGGGGGGGGGGGGGGGGGGGGCCTGAGGGAAAACACTCAATAGCCTTAAAAATGCAAACATGGATGAAAATGAAGTCGTCGGCGTTATTGTATTCCCGAAGAAAAAGTTACCATCTTTAAGAAAAGTCAGGGTAAGTAGTGTGTGTGTGTGTGTGTGTGTGTGTGTGTGTGTGTGTGTGTGTGTGCGTGTGTGTTTTCTCGTCTTATCATTAGTTTATCTCTCTGTCGGCTGTAAATCACACGCCGTGTGACTTTGCAGATGAGGTGTAGCGTATATGGACCTGTCCGCAGGAAGTGACAGCTCCTTGATGAAAGTGAAACTGTCTCAGCTTGCTAGGCTACCTACTTCTCAATAACAGCACGATGTACACAGGAGAAGAATGATAGTTACCGTTAAACTGTCTTATCTGGTCTTATGGTAGCATGAAATTGCCGCCAAAAATGCCCCCCCCCCCCCCTCTCCCCTTCCACATACGCTCACACCTCCACGTTTGGTCTCTCTTGTCCCAATTCCTCCTTTCCCCTCCCCTCACACACTGTACAACCCCCTTCCTTAATGTTCTACGCCATCAAGAAATAACACGCGCACATATACACCTCACACACACACACTATATATATATATATATATATATATATATATATATATATATATATATATATATATATATATATGTGTGTGTGTGTGTGTGTGTGTGTGTGTGTGTGTGTGTGTGTGTGTGTGTGTTGTTCACCACCACCACAACCATCACCACCACCACCCAAAGAAAAATAAAGGTGCTCCACAATGTATCCCCCCCCCCTTTACCACCCCTTCCTCCTCCATTTCCCCTCCACTCTCCCTCCTCCTCCCACGTTGGTGTCCACTGTTGCTGACCATGTCAGACTAAGAGAGCCTTACCTGGTGTCGCCGTTCTTTGCCGCACGGAAAAACTCTCGCTGTGAATCCAAATCCAGTACCCGGGCTACCTTCAAACACTTTGGCCCTTCGGACATCACATTGTTGAACGACCGTGAGAGCCGCACAACACCGCACACACCTAGCACACACAGAGCCACACTTCGGAGACCCATTAGCAGTGGGTGGGAAAAAAAAAAATACGCTCACCGGTTTTTGCTGTAGTTAAACCAACAAATAAAAAATCTGTAAAACCTCTCCTCCTTTGCCTGCTCTGGGGATTCACGATCAAAAGAGAGACTAGATGGGATACAGGAGCGAGTCAGACGTCAACAGATGATTTGACCATCAAGAGAGAAGTACTAGTCAGACGTTCGAACCTACAGTTCTAAAGCCAATGAATGTTGTCGAGTTTGGTCCCAACAGCAAAACTACGACCATTGTGTTCCACGACTTAGAACTTATTTCCTGTCAATTCACCTCAGTATGAGTTAATGGGATGATAAATGTGTCACTTAGTGACTGGGCTTATTTTATAGTGTAGCTTTAGAAACGCGGAAACTAGGCGAGTGTATGGTAACAAATCTCTCTCAGCCGTGGAGTAATGGGTAACACAGCCATCTCACATCAACACCAACAGGATCTTCGGCTTCGGCTTCGATCGCCCAGAGAGAGAGAGAGAGAGAGAGAGAGAGAGAGAGAGAGATTACTGATCTCTTCCACATGCGATGAATGATAATATTCATTCAGATATCTCTTATAATGTATTATCTTAAATTTCACTATCCTTCATCTGTAATTTTCAAATGCTTCCGCGATGAATTTCGCAACTGATTTAATTACAAGTTCATCATCTGATGATAACACGCCAGCGACATTTTGTCTTTTCGCTATATCTAACTGGAAAAATGAACAATTTGTCCGCACTTCATTATAAGCAGTACAGTGGAACAGAAAATGTGTCTTCGTCATCAATAATATGTCTACATGCAGGACAAGGAGATTCTGTGGATGTTTCACATTCAAACCATCTTTTGTTCGCATTAAAACCTAAAGTTCTCAAACCTAAATCTGCGTAATTTATTCTGTGCTATTTATCTGTTATGACATTGAGAAAACAGAATAAGCAAAACTGCAAACAGTTATCGGTAAGCAACAATGCCTTCATCAAATCAATAATCTCAACACTTACTTATCATGGTGTGTGTGTGTGTGTGTGTGTGTGTGTGTGTGTGTGTGTGTGTGTGTGTGTGTGTGTGAGAGAGAGAGAGAGAGAGAGAGAGAGAGAGAGAGAGAGAGAGAGAGAGAGAAACTAACAAACGGAATTTTATTTTATCAGGGTAATGAGATAAGGAAATTTTTGGGCAAAAAAAAAAGACATAGAAAAATAATAATAAAAAATAAAAGAAATCAGCAAGCGCAAGGAAAACACGCAAGTCACTGTAGCAGGAACAACAAACAAAGCGAATACACTTGTCGACATGCAGACTGTCAGAAGGAACAGACTATCACAAACTCAAATGAAAGAAATATGCACGCATGCACATGTGCTCGCGCGCGCACACACACACACCACACACACACACACACACACACACACACTCACACACACACACGCACGCACGTACGCACGCATGCACACGCGCACACACACATACACACACACACACACCCGGGATGGAGAACGGAGGAGCCGATCCACTGAGAAAAAAAAAATCAGGTACACTTTCCGTCACAATGAATGGTACATTTTTTTTCTTCCATGTGATTGGCATGTGATCCAACAACATACCATCTAACATGTCGTGTGATCTGAAGTTTTCAGTGCCTCGAAACAGAAATATTTTGTAAGCCGATTTAAAAGGACTAATATTACTTCTATCCTTTATGTACTTTGGTAAGACGTTGCACAGCGCCCCCCCCCCCCCCCCCCCCCCCCCCCCCCCCCCCCCCCCCCCCCCCCCCCCCCCCCCCCCACAATAGGCGAGGCTTGTCGCTCGTGAATGCAACTTTTTCATGAATGTAACTTTGTAACCCCGTAGACTTGGATTTGGTGGGATCCCTGCGTACAATATTGTAGCCAGAGATTATGACAGTAGTGTCGGGGACAACACTTGAAAGTCTCGATTCGGTGAAGCCAAATATATGATGCGGTTTGTCTTGATTATACAGTTTAGTTGAGACCTCATGTAACTTGTTTTGTACACGGTTTATATTCAGATGTCCAATACGAAGTCCGTCCTTCTGTGGCCATACAGAGGATAGTTGTACCATTTGTGCAGCTAAAACGAAGAGAGAGAGAGAGAGAGAGAGAGAGAGAGAGAGAGAGAGGGGGGGGGGGGGGGGGATGGCATGGTTTTTGTCGCTTAACGAAATCCAGGAAGCTATTTCGTCAAGAGCCACTTCACCATTGTTGTCAGTCAATCAGAGACACAGTGGTCAGGGCACTTCAGAGGAGAGGAAAGGTCAAATATTTTGTGTCTCTGTTTTGTTATCTTCCGCATACACAAGTGCTCTGTTTTTGCCCAGCTCCATGTGCGTGTGACTCACTCTATTGTTGAAAAAGGACAGGACAAAGCTCGTGGATGCGAGCTCAAACCCATGACTATGTAGCGAAAGCCACACAGTATACTGGATGCCAATTTTAACACGGTAGATTGGCAATGGGCCGGTCAGTTTCAGCAATGCCCGGTTGGGTCGGCGATAGAGGTCATCCTGAGTTCAGCAGTGACCGGTACACCTTAAGTTTACAGAATTTATCAAATCGCGTTGATTTACCAAAAACACCAAACCAAATAAATGACTGAGACTGAGATGAATGTCAGATGTTAAGCAGTCCCTATCTGAATCAACCACCCATTTGAAAATTCACGTATTTTTGGCACAAACCAAATCAATACTGCTTTTTTTTCTTCTGTTTTTTTTTATTTAGTCAAACATATAGTTTCAACATATGTGTCACACTTCGTAACTGGCAGAGTGCGATAAAAATTCTTGCGATTGGTTTACACTAGGAGCATCGTTCACCTGTTGTTAAATTCTCCTGCTGCGTTGTTAGAAACATGAGGCAGTCTTCTTTTTTTATCTACTTGGGGATTTCTCTGCTTTTTGAGAGAATGTAATGTTTAGCTCGTTTTGCATGGACAGCTTTGCTGTTCTGCCTGTTACTAGGCTTTCCCTGCCCCCCCCCCCCCCCCCCCCCCCCTCTCTCTCTCTCTCTCTCTCTCTGTCAATGTTTCTCTCCCCCGTCATTGTATATGCATTGATTGGTGTTCCCTTAAGAACAGATCCTTTACCACAGCTTCGACCAAACTGAGCCACAGTCGTAAATAACTACATTCCTAAATACAGAATTTAGACTGCATTTAGACCTATACTACCAAATATAAAGAAGTCAAACTTGATGTCTATCATTAAGCCGAATCAAACAAAAGAAGCTGCATAAAAGCAGAAATAAAAGTCTCTTTCTTCTTTCACCACAAAAGATCTGGGAAAAAAAAACCCACAACGCATTGTAAATTTGACACTGTTGCCGAAATGATGAGCAACAGCCAGTTTTCAGAGTAACCGAAACTACGTTTTCAGAATATGTTTCTTAAAGCTAAATGTAGATTTGTATTGTAACCAGAACTTGCATTTTTCTTGCGGTGCATTGTGTCCCATTTCACTTGGACGTACATTCCTGGAACATCGTGTGATGGACTGGCTTACAAAGAAGTAAGACGGAACTGAATGGTAAATTCAAAGTGGACGCATCAAACACAGCAAAAGATCATGTATGTCACGCTAAGATAATACAGAATTCGTGCGCCAGCTTACAGATAATCCACATTTGGAATACTGTAGGCAATTTGCCAGTCAAAAAAGAAAAAAAAAAAGAAATAGGGCCAAATTTGGAATACATAGGCAACCTGCCAGTTTAGAAAACTAGGAAATAAGTGTCCGATTGAATTAGATATTAGGTGAGCTTCTCACTTAGATGAGGAGAGTGAGAAGTCGGTTGCTAAACTGACAGGACAGTTAAAGTTAACTTTTTCGCAACGCTTCGCGAGAATGATCGCGGCGCGAACCGACTGACCGATCAGCGACGTGCGTGGGGCAACAAATACCCGCGGCACGCGATCTGTCACTCAGGACACATCACGAGAATGATGGCAACGGTTTTCTAAAAGTATATATGACCTAATTTTCTGGAGAATTTTTAACCAGTGGTGTCAACGTACAGGTATAGTCCTTCCTACGTCATATGATACCAGTAAGCAGGCTACTAACAGTCGATTTCATTGGTTAATTTGAAGAGAAACCACCAACCCGTTGGCGTCTTCAAGCACTGGATCAGTGCTCCTTGTTCAAATATCATTTTCAACTCAATCAAACAATAAAAAAATATATTAATTTGTCTTTTAAAACATTTATCATCAAGAAGATGACAGATAGCTCTATTTCACTGTTTAAAAGTAAAGTCACTGTTGGATTTAGGATTTTAAGGAAAATTGATTCAAAATGGTCAAAAGCAGGCGTCATGAGGGAATTTCAGTGCTGTGACTGCAGTGTAAACTGAGCACACAGAGCAGAACAGGGGTCTGTGTTGACAGTGTTCACCAAGGACAGATCATTTCAGATTGCTGCTGGAAGTGTTAATCAAGGACAGATCATTTCAGACTGCTGTTGAAAGTGTTCATCAAGGACAGATCATTTCAGACTGCTGCTGAAAGTGTTCACCAAGAACAGAACATTTCAGACTGCTGCTGAAAGTGTTAATCAAGGTCAGAACATTTCAGACTGCTGCTGAAATTGTTCATCAAGGACAGATCATTTCAGACTGCTGCTGAAAGTGTTAATCAAGGTCATATCATTTCAGACTGCTGCTGAAAGTGTTCATCAAGGACAGATCATTTCAGACTGCTGCTGAAAGTGTTCATCAAGGAAAGGAGGGTGAGATCATTTCGGACTGCTGCAGTGTTAATCAAGGTCAGAACATTTCAGACTGCTGCTGAAAGTATTTACCAATTGGAAAAGGAGGGTGAGATGGACCAATGGAAAGGTGACAGAGGGACCAATTGGAAAAGGTGACATTTCAGCAAAGGGATGGTGGAGAAGGGGACAGGAAGGGACGGCAAGGATGGAATGGACCAATGGGAAAGGAGGGTGAGATGATGGACCAATGGGAAAGGAGGGTGAGATGGACCAATGGGAAAGGAGGGTGAGATGGGACCAATGGGAAAGGAGGGTGAGATGGACCAATGGGAAAGGAGGGTGTGATAGACCAATGGGAAAAATGAAGGTGAGAGATGGACCAATGGGAAGAAAGGAGGAGGGTGAGATGGACCAATGGGAATGGAGGGTGAGATGGACCATGGGAAAGGAGGGTGAGATGGACCAATGGGAAAGGAGGATGTGATGGACCAAAAGGGGGTGAAAGGAGGGGGAGATGGACCAATGGGAAAGGAGGGTGAGGATGGACCAATGGGAAGGGAGGGTGAGATGGACCAATGGAGCGGAGAGGAGGTGATGGTGGGAGAGAGAAGGAAAGGGGAAGCGTGGGGGTGAGAATGTTGTTGTTTGATTGAGTTGAAACTGACATACTTTGAACAAGGAGCACCGATTCAGTGCTGAAGACGCCAACGGGTTGCTCTCTCTTCAAATTAACCAGTGAAATCGACCGAAGGGCACCGAGGAAAAATGACTGCTTATCAACATAGCGTCACATGTGAAAGCTTGTGATGTCGTCTACCATCGCTAGCACCGACTGCCAAACATGCCTGATCTTAGTGCCTGTCGTCAAGCGCATTACTGGGAAAGCACTACAACCAACAAAGAAAGTGGTGTAAATGAAGATGTGAACGTGGTCTGTAGCACACTGCTATTTTCGTTCACTTTTGTTCACCACTCTCTGTGTTTCTCCGTCCTGGATCGTCCTTAAATTGATATGCAGCTTGTTGTTTATCAATCTACATGAAAAGAAATTGTTTTCGTTAGAATACGCTTACATGCCCCTATTCTACCCAAGCCACCCTGTGCCCTTCATTCTGCCGTTACAGGTATTCGTAACATGTGATTCGAAAACTAATGAGTGAAATTTGTTTCTCCTGCTTATGTTCTTGGCGTAAACGGATCTTTCAGCATCATATATAACAAATGCATGCTGGAAGCACAGCATAACATTACAGCTCATAATTTCACTTCACAAATATAGTACTTCATTTTTCGTTTTTAATGACTGGAATGCTTGGCTGAAACCAACAAGCAAACCAACAACAGAAGAAAAGAAAAGAATAGTAGTGGGAAAATAATAGCTGATTGTCATTCCCTTTGCCAACATCCCCATAAATTTTTTTAATAGGTCCATACGCGTTCCTCAGTAAAGGTTCATAATCACTTAGTGTTACGGATGCGTTGGTGCGTGTGTCTTTTTGTCTGACTTACAGAAATTCGGATGACTGTACGATTTTTACATCCCCCCCCCCCCCCACACACACACACATTCGAAACATGGGCAGCCAGGCAACAAGTCAACGTCTCTTTTTTTTTTTTAAGCTGCCCAAGTCATCACTACACAAATACACAAAAACACAGCAGTATATAACAATATCAATTCAGCAGGATAACTCCAGGCGCACAATTCATACAGATATATAATATTTACTTTCTTTGGCCACGTCCGGCTCAACTGGACAGTCCACAGACGTCGCTAGTCTCTCGTGAAGAATGCTGTTGAAGAAGTCCTCTCCTGGGACTCATACAGTTAGGAGGAGCAGTTCGAAGAGTCCACACAAAACCGAAGCAACTGCTCTGTCCACAATAAGAGCGAAGGCTCCAACACCAGAAAAGCTGCGTCTCACACACAAAATAAGACGCTGGTTCTAACACCACAAAGCGACGGCCCTGGTACAGCAGAAGCGATGGCTCTGGTACGGCTGGCCCAACAAGTCGCTGGTTCGAATACTTCAAGAGCGGCGGCTCTGGCTCGGCAGCAGCGGCGGCTCTGGCACAACTGGCTCGTCGGATTACTGTCGACTCCCTCATCGACCTCTCCACACCCTCAGCAAGGTGGAGACAGGGGTAGATCTCGACTACGCCCCAGACCCGGGCGCAGTGGCACGACGGGTCACTGTCGACTCCCTCGTCGACTTCTCCACACCCTCAGCAGGGCGTAGACAGGGGTAGACTCTGGCTACACACAGACCCTCTAGCAGTGGCAGGACGGGTTACTGTCGACTCCCTCGTCGACCTCTCCACACCCTTAGCAGGGCGGAGACAGGGGGGGAAGACCTCAGTTATGCCCCAGACCCTCTAGCAGTGGCAGCCAGTTTCCGGTCACACCAGGAAAAAGACTCTACCTGGGGGAACTGACTACCACAGCAACTCGTCTGGTGTCCGTCTTCGGCCTACTGAAATTGCACTGCCGGAACTGCTGTAGAGACTGACTGCCTGATCGTTTCAGCTCACCCGGCTTATACAGAGCGCAGGTGAGCATCAGTGACGTAAACTAACCAACCAGTTTGCGGGTAAACCTGTTCCGGCTAGTTCGTCACAATACTCCCCATCTCACAAAGAAAAGAAGACCCCCCCCCCAAAAAAAAAACCCCCCCCAAAAAACAAAAAACAATGCCCGAATCATTTTTACCAAGAGGAGGTAACACAGCCACAGGTACCAAAATTCCAGAAAGCCTACATGAAAAAGACATCAAAACTGGAACACATACTACTTCCGTGCCCTCTCTGCCCATATACAGACACCCATGTTGTACCCTGAATCCATGCCCCCTCTGTCCCAATACGCCCACCCACTCCACGCCCTCCATCCGCGCCTACTCTGCCCAATGCACAAACATCAGGCATCATTCATCCGCCCCTTTTGCCTCAACAGGCTCACCGACGTCATGGCTTCATCAGCGCCCTTTGCCCCCAAATGCCCACCCGCCCATGCATTCTGTACGCTGACCCATGTCAAGCCCTGCACCCTTCCCATCTATGTCATGCTCAAAAATCCCTGCTCCCTGTACCCACATCCATGTCACGCCTCCCCCACCCCTTCCCCTACCCCACCCATGTCAGGCGCTGAAAACCCCACCCACTAGAATCCTACCCACGTCACGGCCTGAAAATTGACCCCCCCCCCCCCCCCCCTGATCTGTATCCCAACCTTTATCATGATCTGAAATCCGCACCCCCTATGTGAAGCCCAAAGATCTGCACTCCCTGTACTCCACCAATATCACACAGGTGTCCGCGCCCCCTTCACCCCCACCCATGATGCCCCTGCATCCACACCCTCAATCCCCCACCTGTATTTGCATTTCCCCTCTCCCTGCTCCCCCCTCCCCCACCCCATGACTACCCTGTATTCACAACCGCGGTACTCTCACCAATATCATATACCGTGTCCGTGTCCTCCATACCTGCTACCTTATCAATCACAGCATCCGTACCCCCCTCACCCCCATCCACGTCACATCCAGCATCCACAACTTCGTTTTCCATGGTACACCCTGCATCCACGTCCGCAGCGTCTCCACACATCACACCCTGCAGTCGTGTCTATGTACCCCCTCATACGTATGGCGATACGTGTAACACCCTGCGTACGTGCCTCTTCTCCCCCCCCCCCCCCCCCCCCGCCTTCTTTTCCGTTCGACATCCATGTCACATCATGTATCCGTGCATACTTGCTCCCCCCCCCCCCCCCCCCCCCCCCCCCACTTCCAAATTCACCCCATGTCAAGCCCTGTTTACACGCTCTCTCTTTCGCAGTACGCCCACCCATGTGCATCCACGTCCCCCTCTGCCCCCCCCCCCCCCCCCCCCCCCCCCCACACCCATACATTTCACGCGCTGCATCCGTCCTCTCCCCTCTAGTTCGCCCAGCCATTTCATACCCCTGTATCCTCGCCCACCTTCCTCGCTCGCCCATGTCAAACCCTGCTATTGCGCCCCATCTACCCCAATACACCCACCCATGTCACGCCATGCATTCGCGCCCTTCTCGTCCATCAACTCACCATTTTACGCCCTTCATTTGTACTCCCACTGCCCCAAAAAGACACCCATGTCACGCACTTCATTCCGCCCCCTATGCCCCAATGACACCCATGTCACGCACTTCATTCGCCCCCTATGCCCCCACCCATGTCACAATAAGACACCCCCCTATGCCCCAATAAGACACCCACACACTTCATTCCGGGCCCTATGCCCCCACCCATGTCACCCCAATAAGACCAATAACCCCATGTCACACACTTCATTCCCCCCCCTATGCCCCAATAAGACACCCATGTCACGCGCTTCATCCGGGCCCTATTCGCCCCCTATGCCCCCCAATAAGACACCCATGTCACGCCCTTCATCCAGGCCCTATGCCCCCCCAATAAGAGAGACAAATGTCACGTCCTTCATCCGCACCCCTTTGCCCAATACGTCCACCCATGTCATGCCCGTCATCTGCGTTCCTTCTGCCCCGATACGCTCCCCATGTCACACCCTTCATCCACTGCCTCTGCCTCAATAAGACGCCCACGTCACACCCTTCATCTGCGTCCCCTCCACCTCAACACGCCCACCATGCCATGCCCTTTATCCACACCCCCTCTGCCCCAGTACGCGCAACCATGCCACGCCCTTTATCCACACCCCCTCTGCCCCAACACGCCCACCATGCCACGCCCTTTATCAACACCCCCTCTGCCCCAACACGCCCAACCTTTATCCACACCCTCTCTGCCCCAATATGCCCACCATGCCACGCCCATTATCCACACCCCCTCTGCCCCAACACGCCCACCATGCCACGCCCTTTATCCACACCCCTCTCTGCCAGTATACACCCACCCAACGTCAGACCCTTCATCTGCATCCGCATTCTTCCGTGTGAGACCATGCATCGTCACCCGTCGGTCCCAATATGCCCCTCACATCTTCCCCCCCCCCCTTGTCCCAATAGGCTATCTCCATCACTACTTTCATCGTCCCCCTCTGTCCCAATATGCCCATCCGCATCTCTTCTTTCATCGTCACCCCTCTGTCCCAATATGCCCATCCGTATCACTTCTTTCGTCACCCCTCCGTCCCAACATCCCCCATTGGCATCACTTATTTCATTGTTACCCATCCATCTTAATATGCCCATCTGCATCACTTCTTTCATCGTTACCCCTCTGTCCCAATATGCCCATCTGCATCACTTTTTTCATCGTTACCCTTCTGTCCCAATATGCCCATCTGCATCACTTCTTTCATCGTCACCCCCTCTGTCCCAATATGCCCATCTGCATCACTTCTTTCATCGTCACCCCTCTGCCCCAATATGCCCATCTGCATCACTTCTTTCATCGTCACCCCTCTGTCCCAATATGCCCATCTGCATCACTTCTTTCATCGTTACCCTTCTGTCCAAATATGCCCATCTGCATCACTTCTTTCATCGTCACCCCTCTGTCCCAAAATGCCCATCCGCATCACTTCTTTCATCGTCACTCCTCTGTCCCAATATGCCCATCTGCATCACTTCTTTCATCGTCACCCCTCTGTCCCAATATGCCCATCTGCATCACTTCTTTCATCGTCACTCCTCTGTCCCAATCTGCCCATTCTCATCACTTCTTCCATCATCACCTGTCCCAATATGCCCACCATGCCATGCCCCCTCTGCCAATATATCATCACCACCAACGTCACACCCTTCATCTGCACCCGCTTTATTCCGTGTGACGTCATGCATCGTCACCCCTCTGTCCCAATATGCCCATCTACATCACTTGTTTCATCATCAACCCTCTGCCCCAATATGCCCATCTGCATCACTTCTTTCGTCACCCCTCTGTCCCAATATGCCCATCCGCATCACTTCATCTTCACCCCCTCTGTCCCAATATGCCCATCCCCATCACTCACTTCATCATTCATCGTCATCGTCTGTCCCAATATGCCCATCCGCATCACTTCTTTCATCGTCACCCCTCTGTCCCAATATGCCCATCTGCATCAGTTCTTTCATCGTCAACCCTCTGTCCCAATATGCCCACCATGCCACGCCCCCCCCCCCTGCCAATATACATCTACCAGCGTCACACCCTTCATCTGCACCTGCTTTATTCCGTGTGACGCCATGCATCGTGAGCCCTCTGTCCCAATATGCCCATCTGCATCACTTCTTTCGTCACCCCTCTGTCCCAACATGGCCATCTGCATCACTTCTTTCATCGTCACCCCTCTGTCCCAAACATGGCCATCTGCATCACTTCTTTCATCGTCACCCCTCCGTCTCAATATGCCCATCCCCACTTTCATCGTCACCCCTCTGTCTCAATATGCCCATCCTTCTTTTTCATCGTCACCCCTCTGTCCCAATATGCCCATCCCTTCTTTCATCGTCACTCCTCTGTCTCAATGTGCCCATCCCTTCTTTCATCGTCACTCCTCCGTCTCAAATGTGCCCATCCCCATCCCTTCTTTCATCGACGCCCCCTGCACGCTCACCCTACCCTTCCCTGAAATCTTCACTCCCTCCCTTGTCCCCCCCCCCCCCCCCCTCCCCCCCATCACGCCCTGTGACCCACGCCTCCCATACCTTGACCCATTTCAGGCCCCGAAATCTGTGCACCCTTTACGCCCATTCAGGTCGTGCCTTCCCGTACCTACCCCCACCTTTTTCATGCTATAAAACCCGCACCTTCTCGTACCCAGACCCATGTCACGCCCTTAAATCTGCACCACCCCCCCTCCTCCCATCTTTCTCTTTTGCTCCCATCCAGGTCAGGCGCGGGAATC
>JADBJO010000003.1:1868173-1875673 GCA_016801955.1 Conus betulinus | reverse complement strand
TGGCAGACGAGATAGCATGAGCAGAATGTGAGAAGGGTGAATGATAGACAGGAACGGATGTGCAAAAGGTAAAACCGATGTACGGTGGACTGGAGAATAAGAGAAGAACGTGGTAATGAACAAACAACGGTTGAGAAGACACACGACGACAACGACTGGAGAACAATCAACGATGGACCGGAGGGGAAAAAGAGAACGCCAGAACGATCAAATGATGATGGGACTGGGAGAAAAGTACAGATCGTGAACATGAGGACTGTGCAGAGAACTCGGGAACGATGAATGATTAACGGCAGAACTGTAAGCATGACAAGTGGCGGACAGAATGAGAACAGGAGAACGTGGTGACTGAATGGCAGACGGGATAGGAAAGGAGAATGCAGGTGTGATGAATGATGACGAGGAAGGAGGAAAGGAGAATGCAGGTGTGATGAATGATGACGAGGAAGGAGGAGTGGACATGCGATGAAAAGAATGACGGACGGAATGAAGAGAGAAGAGGATGCTGACGGTGAATGTTAGACGGGATAAAAATAAGATCGTTCACACTTTCATCAAAGTCAGCACTACTCAGGACAAAGACGCTGGCTGTCTCATGCAAAAAGAAATCATTAGAAGACGGAGGAACTTTTCTTCGAGTTCTACAATAGAGCAAAAGAGATCCAAGTATGCTGACTATTCAGGATTCAGCAAATTGAGATTACTTTCCAACACTCTGTCGAAGAAGTCGTAGTAGCAGTGAAGTCGCTGAAACACGGCATGGTTGAATGCATTGACAACATCGCCCAGAACACTTGGATATGGGGGAAAAGGCAGTAACTGAGACTCCATCACCAATCGTCACACTTCCAAAGACATGAAATCCTCAACACTGCCAGAACAACCGCAAGATCACCTAGATTAGTAATGTAAGCAATGTAATGTTTAAAGTATTTCTGAACAGATCATAGTTGCAAACAGGCACCGCTGTATCTGAAAGGCTGAAGTATCATCGAACAGATCTTCAACCCTTCGCCGTTAACTCTTGCAACATCAGGAGGACTTCTGCTGCGTCTTCACTGACTTCAAAGATGGCGTTTGACAGAGTCTGTCAAGAGATGCTATGCTGAAATCTGATTTAGGGACAAAGTTAATCAACATCCACGATGTATACGTCAAGGTGACCTGCGCAGTACTCAAAACGGGCGCGACTGGAAAGTGGTCCCCATATCAGCTAGGATTCGTCAGGGCCCCTTTACTCTCCAATACTTTTCAACATAGTCCTGGAATGCATTATGAATGATCCACTTGAAGACCATGTCACACACTCAGCATTACAAGAACTGTCACGAACCTTCACTTTGCAGAGAACTTTGAGGGCCTGGCAGGCACTGAACAAGAACTAAATAAACTTGTTAAAACACTGAATGAAACATCTGCGAGACATACTATGGATATCGACACACAGAGAAGACTAAGCTAATGGCCAGCCACAACATCTCCAGTACCGATATAACCATGGACAGAAGCTAGGAACTGTTCAACAGTTCATATATCTGGGATTTCTTTTCAGCGGTTTGGGATTTCAGTCCAATACCCCCTCAAGAGCAGCAAAGACATCAGTTCTGTCCAGCCTGAACCCTGTATGGAGAGACAGTAATATCTCAGTGAAAACACAGATCTGGTTCCTGCATGCACGGGTGTATTTTTTTTCCTATAAACACACACGCGACATGGACCTGGAAGAAAGAACCTAAGCACAGAAATGAAGAGTCACTGGAAGACATACGTCAGATGTACTGATTATATTACAACTGAACAAGTGTGCTGGACCATCAAAAAAAAAAAAAAAAAAAATCGGGCCATACGAAGATTTGCCGACACCAGCAAAGCAAAGAAACGAAGATGGCATTGTCATGAAGATCCAAACGGCCCTGCTAGAATAGTCCTCCAGGAAAGTGTTGAAGGAGCGAGACCAAGGGGAAGGAGACAATGGACTGACAACATTGATGAAGGGACAGGGGAACCATCTGTAGAGCCTAAGGCCTCTGAGCATAGCCGACAGAACTGCAGGAATGTGGTGAATAGTTCTTCAGTGCCATGCCCCAATCATTTCACACACGACCTGGGAAAAAGAAACAGATATTAGTGACACCCAAGACAACATTATGTTTGTATTTCAAATGACTTTTTTTTTTAATGCAGAACGTGTCCGTGAATCTAGGATTGTGCCATCTGTCAGCATGTTTCTAATTATTTGGATACACGGCTTTCAAATGTTCTTGAGTGTCAAAATATAAAATGTTCACGTTATCATCTTTCTCAGCTAATAAAATGTTGATCTTTTCATCTGTTGTCAGTGAAACATTATTATCAAATCTGGCCTGTCGGTTCTCTTAATGAGGTATGACAGACACTGTTGGACCTGATGTAATAGACGAAAGAACACAATTTTTTTTTATAATTCATTTCTATAATTTACAACTGGCTGGGGAGAGACTGCGTGTGTCGAGCTCTTTTCAGGTACTCGTTACCAGGGCCTAACAATGGATTCTTTGTTTCTGAATTCAAGGACAAAGACTTCGAATAAAAAACGATTAGCTTTTGACAACTTACCTTTTTCTGAAAAAAAGATGTTAAGCCAGCTTCATGGATGAATTCAACGTATTTGTGTGTATCAGACTGCCAAGAACTAATTTAACAGCTCTGCTATTCAACATATTTGTGTGTATCAGACTGCCAAGAACTAATTTAACAGCTCTGCTATTCAACATATTTGTGTGTATCAGACTGCCAAGAACTAATTTAACAGCTCTGCTATTCACATATTTGTGTGTATCAGACTGCCAAGAACTAATTTAACAGCTCTGCTATTCAACATATTTGTGTGTATCAGACTGCCAAGAACTAATTTAACAGCTCTGCTATTCAACATATTGTGTGTATCAGACTGCCAAGAACTAATTTAACAGCTCCGCTATTCAACATATTTGTATGTAGCAGACTGCCAAGATCTAATTTAACAGCTCTGCTATTCAACATATTTGTGTGTAGCAGACTGCCAAGAACTAATTCAACAGCTCTGCTGTCTGTAGATTGTATTTCATTCAACAAGCTGTGCAGGGTTAAAATATAAACTTATTCATACATCAATTTCGTTCGGACGAGGCCAGTGACTGTGGTAACGGAGGTTTATTGCTGTTGTATGTATCTTGACCCCATGGGTAAGCATCAACTGCTGTCAAAATTTTCGACCTTTTCCTTGCTGTCATTATCAAATTCTCAATTGCCAATGTAATTTCTTGACAGGTGAGTATCCCAAAACTTCGTCTTGTGAAAGTTGCGAAGTTTTGCCACGTACACTTAATGTTGTAGCAAGAATGTCGGATTCTCCCCGTTTACAATCATTATTAGTGTTTTCTCTCCTGAATGTGTCAGCCCATAATATCACTCCATGTATAAGTTAAAATATTGTCAACTCCAAATGATAAAATATCTTGTGCTTAATTCATTTCCCTCATCTTCTTAGATTTGCGTTTGTCTTAATGAAAACATTGTCTGAATATTACTACCGTATGCCTTTTTTTTTTATAGTACCTTAGGTGGGTCGTAAATAGGAGTAGCACAGACAACAGAAGTGATACTGACACACTGAAGGGTATGGATATTCTGAAAAGATGACTAGACATTACCGACGCTTACACATTCAGATTCTCCAGATTCAGAGAAATTGCTGATACAAAAACCTGCTTATTATGCTAATTTTCACATTTTAGAGCAGTTTTGCAAGATATTTGTTATTGTACACTTTAATAATTAATAGGACACTTTATTATATAACTCAATTAAAAAATTGTAAAAGCAAGAGAGAGAGAGAGAGAGACAGAGACAGAGAGAGAGAGAGAGAGACAGAGAGAGAGAGAGAGAGAGAGAGAGAGAGAGAGAGAGAGAGAGAGAGAGAGAGACGAACAGAGCGATCTACACCAAGTGAAGCCGTATTCACAGCAATGTGAAAAAAAAAAAAAACTATATGAAAAAAGTGATCGAGACCTGTTTGACAAAGTCAATCAAAAACAGTACAATTGGTCCAAACAACACGAACATATTTCACTCGACGCCTCTCCATCCCCATCTGTTCCCCTATCCTCTGGCTCCTCCACACACACATCAATTTCCATGGCTGCTCGAAAGTGTCAGCTCACCCGCTGTCCCCTCCCACTCCCCACCCCGCGTACATAAAAACACAAAAAAACACGGGCGCCCGCGCGCACACACACACAACGCACGCACACACACGCGCGCGCCCGAACACACAAACAAGCGAGTGCGCACACACACACACACACACACACAACAACGCGAGTGGGCACACAAACACACAAACGCACGCACGCGCACACACTCACACACAAAAGCACAAGCGCGCGCACGCTCACGACCATACAAGCACGCGCACAAATTATATAATCATGCGTGCCCGCATGCAAAACACACATCTCACACACACACACAGACACACTCACAAACATGCGCACACAAAACACACACAAACGCGCTCGCGAACACACACACACACACACGCGCGCGCGCGTCTGCACATGTGTACATATACAACCATGTGTGCGCGCACGCACACATGTTCATATTCAACCATATGCGTGCGCACGCAAGACGTATGTATCTCACACACACACACACACACACACACACACACACACACACACACACACACGCACAGAGGCACGCACACGCACGCGCTCGCGGACACACACTCCACACACACACACATACATCCAAACACATACATACGTATCCTCACTGGAAGCCAGTACAGAGTGTGGAACGTCACACTTACTCCTGGCTCGAGTTCTGCAGCATGATTCTGAATTGATTGGACTTCTTCAAGTCAGAAAATATGGCTAACCTTTTTGCCTTTTCGAGTTTATTATCGTATGTGCATCAGCCTTTTTCTTTAACGGGCCTGATGTACTATAAATATTTATGTTTTCCAGAGGCTTTTTGAAACGATCTTCTGGCAATTCTAACAAATATATACAATTCCAGCAACAGTTGTACACGAAAAGAAAGACTTCAAATGTCTGTTAAATTCCTTGTATGTGATTAAAGAATTTGGACTTTGATGAACAGATCTAGTCTCACCTTCCTTGACCTCTCTTCAACTCTTGTGATCACAAGTGAGGCTTGACTATAAACTGCTCTCCAAAAATGTCTTACCAACGTCTGTGCTTTGTCAAAAGATGCCATGCTAACAACGCTTTCCAATTTAATAGGAAACAATGGTAGTCTTTTATTATTATTCTTAAATTCTTTGATTTTTCTACACGTGCACATTTTTGGATTCGGATATTTCTTCAGGAGGAAAATCAGGAAATAATACACTGCTGGTTTTAGCAGCAACTTGGTGCTGTGATTTAACGTGAACACGACCAATGACTGGCGGGAGAAGAATGTGAACAGGATCAATGAATGACCGGAGAAGAGCGTTAAAACGGTAAGTGACTAGCTGGAGAATAACATGAACAAGACGAATAACCGAGTGGAGACGAACCTCAAAACGATGACTGATTGAAGAAGAACTTGAAAACGATGAATGACTGAATGGAGAAGAACGTGAAAACGATGAATGACTGAGTGGAGAACAACTTGAAAACGATGACTGACTGAGTGGAAAACATGAAAACGACGAATGACTGAGTGGAGAAGAACCTGAAAACGATGACTGACTGAATGGAGAACATGAAAACGACGAATGACTGACGTCAGAGGATGGTGAAAATGACTGCTGACTTGAGGAGAATGTGAACACAATGTATAGCTGATGGAACAAGAGCGCGAGAATGACAAATGATGAACGGGACGTGAAGACAATGTGAGAGAATGATCAGAAAAGGGAAAATGGTGAATAGATGACGGGGAAAGGAGAGGAAGATGAAAGTGGGATGGGAGAAGAACGAGAGAATGATGAAAAAAAAAAATGTTCGGACGTTGTAATAAGAACGAGAAAAGAACGCATAATGGGTAGGGTTAAAACAAAACTTTAGAATTGTGAAGGAAGTATGAAAGGAGAAAACGTGAACGATGATTAACAGACAATTATAAATGATAGGTGGGAGGAGTTGCCATTACATCCATGAAGGAGAGGAGGAGAGGGGAATCTGGAAATGATGGACGGGGGACAGGACAGTAGCAGGAGAAGGTTCAGAAGAGGGAAAAGACGAGAGGAGCATGAGAATCATAGATTCAGCTACATGAAAATAGAACGGCCTGAGAATGATCCAGTGATGGACAAACTGGGGAAAAATGAAACGAGAGCACAATACTTTTTTCACGAGGTGAAAAGAAGAAAAAGTGAAAATGATGAACAGGAGACGGGACACGAAGAGAGAGAGAGAGAGAGAGAGAGAGAGAGAGAGAGAGAGAGAGAGAGAGAGAGAGAGAGAGAGAGAAAAAAAGTCAGGACGACGGACTGCATGAAATAAATATATTGTCAGAATGACTCAATAAGGAAGAAATAGATGAATGATGAGAACGATGGACGAAGTGAGGATATAAAAACACGACATGGACGAGATGAATAGAGAAGAACGTGAAAACGATGTATAATGGACGGGGGAATAACGTAAGAAATTTCAGTGATGGATAGGACTAAAGATAGCGAATGACAGACGGGATAGGAAGAATGCTGAGATGT
The DNA here is from genome assembly GCA_016801955.1 of Conus betulinus. Taxonomy (NCBI): domain Eukaryota; kingdom Metazoa; phylum Mollusca; class Gastropoda; order Neogastropoda; family Conidae; genus Conus; species Conus betulinus. The sequence goes on along the minus strand of JADBJO010000003.1, from coordinate 1,868,982 downwards.
TAACGGAAGGAATGGTTTATGAAGAACAAGAACAAGAGAACGTAAGTATGACGAAGGAAGGAAAGAAGGAATATGGATAACAGATACAATGAAAACAAGAAACCGCGAAGGTTATAACTAAAGGACAAGAACGAGAACATGGAGAGAAAGTGAACGGGTCTCAGGTTCAAATCCAATAAATATGAAAAAGAGACATCTGCGGAGGAAAAAAACGAGAACGACCACTGGGCGGAGGTGGAAACTGGTGGTGGTGTGTCCAATCCTTTCAGCACGTCTACAGCATGTTAGTGCCATAAAGTGAAGGGTCTCTGGAGAACATCGAGGAGAAAACTTGAAAAGCAGGGAGTGGAGATAAAACTGGACTGAAAAGTACAATATCCTGATGTGAAAGAAACGAAAGTGAGAAGTAAAGGAAGTAAAAAAAAAAAAAAAAAAATAAAAAAATGTGTTGTGATAAGCACCAGAAAATCGTACGTGAATGAGAATTGGAGAAAGAAGGAATATTTATAGAATCATAAGCGGCATGTCTTTTTTTTGAGTGGATCAGACGTACACCATATCAGGGCCGTAGGAATTTATAAAACAATATCATATCGAGTCGCCAGACTGGGGATCAAGACATGCATGGATCAGTATATTTTTTTAAAGGCCAAATTTTCTTTAATCAAAGTGATTCAACATAGTTGCTTCAGGTACCCCCCCCCACCAAAAACCTTTCCCACCAATACACATATTCATCCCCTTAAATAGTAAGTTCAGGGTAAAGCACCCAGGCCGATGTCAGACAATCACAGACGAGTTCACAGACG
>JADBJO010000003.1:1850673-1863173 GCA_016801955.1 Conus betulinus | reverse complement strand
TGTGTGTGTGTGTGTGTGTGTGTGTGTGTGTGTGTGTGTGTGTGAGAGAGAGAGAGAGAGAGAGAGAGAGAGAGAGAGAGAGAGAGAGAGAGAGAGAGTTCGTGAGTGTGTGTGTGAGTGCATGCGTGCGTGCATATGTTGTGTCGTATTGTGCTCTGTGTGTGTGTGTGTGTGTGTGTGTGTGTGTGTGTACGTGCGCGGGTGCGCGCGCGCGCGCGCGCGTGTGTGTGTGTGTGTGTGTGTGTGTGTGTGTGTGTGTGTGTGTGTGAGAGAGAGAGAGAGAGAGAGAGAGAGAGAGAGAGAGAGAGAGAGAGAAGAGGGTGTGTACACATGTGTACGAGTATGTGTGTTCGTATGTGTACACGTGTGCGGGTATGTTCGTGTGTATATACGTACGTGTGTGTGCGTGCATGTGTGCGTGGTGTGTGTCTGTGTGTGCGCGTGTATGTGTGTGTGTGTGTGTGTGTGTGTGTGTGTGTGTGTGTGTGTGTGTGTGTGTGTGTGTGCGTGTGTGTGTGCGTGCGTGTGTGTGAGTGTGCGCGCTCTGGCATACCTATGTACATGCACTCGAAGATTCTATTTCAGAACCACCAGACTTTCTCCCACAATTATTCTCCGATCCACCTTCAACACCCTCATCCTCCCTTTGAGACAGATTCCAACAAAACAACCCCCCTTGACAGACGACGACCCCCGAACCCCAGCACCAAAGATCAACCCCCCGCCCAATCCCCCCCGCCATCAAACGGCAGTTCCGCTGACCCGCCCTCTCTTTGCTCCCCCCCCCCCCCCCTTCGGGACCAACACAGGGTGCCAGCTCTCCATGGTTCTAGATGTCCATGACCCGACGTGAGCTGGCGATGGTCAATCTGACCCACACGCGTGCTTTCCAGCAGTTATATGCTATCTTTCTTTAGGCTATGATATGGTAACAGTAGCCTTGTCCACATAACAGGGCATTCACGAGTCATTAGGCGTATTTAATACCATCTGACTGCGCCATTGGCCGTGTTAACTGTGGAGACCCCCCCCCCCCCCTTTATTCGACGATGAATTAACTTTTTTCAGTCCTCATTACAGGGCATTCACGAGTCATTAGGCGTGTTTTTAATACCATCTGACTGCGCCATGGGCCCCGTCGGCTGCTTCCTAACCCCTGAATAATAATAACATCTTTTTTTTAAGACCACGTAACAGGACATTCACGAGTCATTAGGCGTATTTAATACCATCTGACTGCGCCATTGGCCTTGTTAGCGGTGGAGTTCCCCCCCCCCCCCCCCCCCCCCCCCCCCCCCCCTTAATCTGATAATTACATTAACTGTTTTAGTCTACGTAATCGGGCATTCACGAGTCATTAGGCGTATTTAATACCATCTGACTGCGCCATTGGCCCTGCTAGCTATGGAGTTTTTCTTCTTCTTCTTTCGATGATCACATTAATCCTGTTTTCTTTTTTTTTTTTTTTTTTTTTAGTCCACGCAACAAGATATTCACGAGTCATTAGGCGTATTTAGTACCATCTGACTGCGCCATTGGCCTTGTTAGCTGTGGGAACCTACCCCCCCCCCCCCCCCCCCCCGTTTCATAGTCACTTTAACTGTTTTTGTTGTGTTTTTTGAGTCCACGTAACGGGGCATTCACGAGTCATTAGGCGTATTTGATACCATCTGACTGCGCCATTGGCCCCGTTAGCTGTGGAAGATTTGTTTGCTTTTTTTAGCACCTGTGACCTTCACATTCTTTGGTGGGCGGAGGATCACTTTTGTCTAGAACCAAGGAGAGATGGCACCCTCTGTTGACCCCCAGTCCGAAGTCGAAAGAGGGGGAGATTCAGGAGGGAAGGTGCTTGGAACCACCGTTTGATGGCACTGGGGTTGATCCCGGTGCTTTAGGGTTCGGGCGGACGTCCACCAAGGGGGGATTGCTGAAACTTGTCTCAAAGGGCAGGAAGTCGGGTTTGAAGATGGATCGTGAGAATAAGTGAGGAAAAAGCCATGACGGGGCTGAAATAGAATCTCTCTCTCTCTCTCTCTCTCTCCACCCGACCCGACCGTCCGTCCGTCAATCAGTCAGTATGTCTGTCTGTCTTTCTCTCTCCCCTTCCGTCGCTGTTTGTCCACCTCTCTCTCTCTCTCTGTGCCCGTCTGTCGGTGTCTGTCTGTCTGGCTAAATCAGTCAGTCAGTCAGTCAGTCTCTCTCTGTCCCTCTCTCTCTGCCCGTCTCTCGGTGTCTGTCTGGCTAAATTAATCAGCCAGTCTCTCTCTCTCTCTCTCTGCCTGTCTGTCGGTGTCTGTCTGGCTAAATCAATCAGTCAGTCAGTCTCTCTCTCTCTCTCTCTCTGTCCGTTTGTCGGTGTCTGTCTGGCTAAATCAATCAGTCAGTCAGTCAGTCAGCCAGTCTCTCTCTCTCTCTGCTGCTGTCTGGCTAAATCAATCAGTCAGTCAGTCAGTCTCTCTCTCTCTCTCTCTCTCTGTGCCCGTCTGTCGGTGTCTGTCTGGCTAAATCAATCAGTCAGTCAGTCAGTCAGTCTGTCTGTCTCTCTGTCTGTCTCTCTCTCTCTCTCTCTGCCCGTCTGTTGGTGTCTGTCTCTCTGGCAAAGTCAATCAGTCAGTCCGTCAGTCAGTCAATCAGTTTTTCTCTCTCTGTGTCTGTCTGGCTAAATCAATCAGTCAGTCACTCTCTCTCGTGTGTCTGTCTGTCTGGCTAAATCAATCAGTCAGTCTCTCTCTCTCTGCCCGCCCGTCTGTTGGTGTCTGTCTGGCTAAATCACTCTCTTTCTGTGTGTGTGTGTGTGTGTGTGTGTGTGTGTGTGTGTGTGTGTGTGTGTGTGTGTGTGTGTGTGTGTGTGCGTGCGTGTGTGTGTGTGTGTGTGTGCGTGAGCGCGCACACGACAGATTCGTGTGTGTGTGTGTGTGTGTGTGTGTGTGTGTGTGTGTGTGTGTGTGTGTGTGTGTGTGTGTGTGCGTGTGTGTGTGGCGCGCGCGCGTGTATGTGTTTAGGTGTGTGCGTTTACGTGCGTATGCCTGCGTGCGCGCGAGCACGTGTGTGTGTGTGTGTGTGTGTGTGTGTGTGTGTGTGTGTGTGTGTGTGTGGTGCGCGCGCGTGTATGTGTTTAGGTGTGTGCGTTTACGTGCGTGTGCCTGCGCGTGCGCGCGAGCACGTGTGTGTGTGTGTGTGTGTGTGTGTGTGTGTGTGTGTGTGTGTGTGTGTGTGCGTGTGTGCGTGAGCGCGCGCAATCGTGCGTGTGACTGTGTATGTGTGCGTGCGTGCGTGCGTGCGTGCGTACGTACGTGTGCGAGCGTGAGTACGTGTGTGTGTGTGTGTGTGTGTGTGTGTGTGTGTGTGTGTGTGTGTGTGTGTGTGTGTGGTGTGTGCGTGCGTGCGTGCGTGCGTGCGTGCGTGCTCGTGTGTGTGTGCGTGCGTGCTCGTGTGTGTGTGTGTGTGTGTGTGTTTAGGTGGGTGTGTTTACGTGCGTGTGACTGCGCGCGCGCGCAGTCACACGCACGCAAACGCACACGTGCGTGCGTGTGTGTGTGTGTGTGTGTGTGTGTGTGTGTGTGTGTGTGTGTGTGTGTGTGTGTGTGTGTGTGTGGTGCGTGCGCGCGTGTATATGTATGTGTTTAGGTGTGTGCGTTTACATGCATGTGACTGCGCGCGTGTGTGTGTGCGTGCGTGCGTGCGTGCGTGCGTGTGTGTGTATTCGCAATCGTGCGTGTGACTCTGTGTGTGTGTGTGTGTGTGTGTGTGTGTGTGTGTGTGTGTGTGTGTGTGTGTGTGTGTGTGTGTGTGTGTGTGTGTGAGAGAGAGAGAGAGAGAGAGAGAGAGAGAGAGAGAGAGAGAGAGAGAGAGAGAGAGAGAGAGAGAGCGTTCACAAGTCATCTATCCGATTAAAACGACTGCTATTAAGAGAAGTCTATTAAGATACCAATGAGTTTCAATGTCACAGCAGCCTGTCTGCATTCGATGCCATGCCCTATGGACAGACACAAAGAAGCGGAAGAATGTGATCCTTTTCTTTCTTTTTGAGCGTAACATCACACTAAATGTAACTGCACATGTTGTCTGATCAGTCCCTGACTGGTGTTCCTGAGGAAAGTGTTGGGTGTGGTTGTGTGCGTCTTTGTTTATTGACTGGCGTGTGCTAGCTGAATGAAATCGTAAGCGGCCCCGAGACGGTGGTCTATGCCTTTTTTCCCCTTTAATTTCGTTTTTTTTTTCGTTTTCTGTTAATACTGCGAAGCATGTCACACTGCTTCGTCGTCATTAGTTACTAATCTCCTGACCCCTCTTCCGAGTTTATTCCTCACCGACTACACTAGAACCCAGAGTGTTCACACTGACCAAATTCTCCTGACCTAAACTTCATTTTATGGCTAAGCGTCCTGACAGTTGTCAGAATTCTCAACACCTCATTTTAAATATCAGAACATAGTCACCATTTAATTCCCCTGAACTCACTTAAATTTTTCCTTCACACGAATCACGTCAAAGCCTGTAAGAATATATAGGTCCCCCCCCCCCCCCCCCCCCCATCCCCGACCTCGTTTAAAAATTCAACTTCATATCAATCCTAAGGAAACTTCATAATGTAGTCACTATTTGATACACTCCTGACCCCATTCGAAAGGACGTTTTCTATCTACCGTTCTGAAACTTTCAACACTGTAACAATGAAAAAAAAAAACGCACCCAAAAAACATTGCCTGGGAGTCGCACAGAACAACCAGTGAAAGGCAGTTTAATATACCTGTCAGAATGTCGTCACAATCTAATTCTACTGTCTCCCCGTCAAACCTTACTTCATGTTGACCACATTAAACCCTGTCAGAATCGAATGTGAAAATCCCTCAAACGAACAGACATGGTTCTAATCAACTGGTGAAATCGGCCTTAACACGTCATTATATGCTAGTTTACAATGCTGAATGACTCATTCTATACCCTATACCTGTTTAACATTTTGGGAAAAAAGAAAAGAAAAAAAGAAGCAGCCTAAACCTGTTTCCCAATTAGCGCGGTTTTATTATAAAGGAGGAAGGAGGAGGAGATAGCGGGAAGATGGGAGGGGCTGGGAGGTGAGCGGGAAGAGGATCAGTTAAAAAAAAAAAAAAAAGAAAACAGCGAATTACACCCTGAGTCAGCACCGAGTGACATGGGAGAAAAATTACAACAGTGGCAGTAATTACTAGCAACAATATACCTATGCCAGTTATCAATATCATGTTTGGCTTACAACGAGTACTGCGCTTCCTAGCACTGTTATGGCTGGTGGTGCTTCGTCGCGATTCTTACTGCTGGTGCTGCTGCTGCTACTGCTATTACTACTACTACTGCTGCTGCTGCTGCCGCCGCCGCCGCCGCCGCCACCGCCGCCACATGCCCAGTACATCACGACAGTCATGACAACATGATCTAACAATTTTTTTCATCAATTGCGCTGAACACGTACATTTCAAATGCACTCTCTCTCTCTCTCTCTCTCTCTCTCTCTCTCTCTCTCTCTCTCTCTCTCTCTCTCTCTCTCCATGCCCAAGAGTCATAGACGTCGTAGACTGAATAAAAGGGTGATGGTTAAGGGTCAGAAAACTTCTTCAAAGAAACAATTTTCGGAAAGCTGTCAAACTCGGTGGATTCTTCTTCTTCTTCCGTACAGCCATTCTGATTCTTTTGTCGCTATATCAAGAAGGGTCAGCGTTCAGTGTTTAAAGAAAAAAATTTCACTAGCACTGCCAGTCTTGCTGCCACCAAGACACATACAGTCCTCAGTGGGGTCTCCTCTCACAAGATCCCTCCACACACATAGCCAGTCCTGCTGCCACCAAGACACCCGACTCAGTCTCTTGCTATTGTGAATCCCCTCTCACAGGATCCACTCCAGATTGCTGCCTTGTGAAACATTCCCTATTTCATTCCTTTTTTTTCCTTCCCTTCCTTCCTCCCCCCTCCCCTCTCCTCCTTCCTTACTTTCTACTAGAGATTTGCTCCGCCATTTCATCTCCCCTGGGCCCCCCAGAGTTAACCCCCAGAATGACCCAGGTGAGCCAGGCAGAACCCTTAGGACTAAATCTTATGTATTTACCTCCCCCGCCCTCTCCCTCCCCTCTTCCCCACCCCTTACTTCATGTGACTCAAAACAGTTTTTGCTGGCGGCCCCTAGCGAGACCATCCAGGACAGTGTCTTTTAGGTGGTTATTTATTTTTCATCCTGAATGTTTCCATGGACTCGGCGCTGACAATGCGCTGTGGCAACTGGTCCCATTCCCGAATGGTGCGTGGCATGAACGAGAAATGTCTATCTGTTGGCACCCTGGGACGAGATACGTTGGAACTGCTGGTTATGTCCTCTGCGGTTTCGCTCTGGAAGAGGTATCAGCTTGGTTTTATTGACTCGAGCCAGGTCATGGTGTATTTTATACAGCATGGTGAGAGTCGTGCTGCCTGTCTGCGTCGCTGCAGAGATGGCCATCCCAGTCTTTCCAACATGTGTCATGCTTGTTGTTCTGTGGTAGCGGTTGGTGACAAATCTGGCTGCTCTCCTTTGTATGGCTTCTATCTTGTTTATGTCACCCACAAGGTAGGGGTCCCAGACTGAGCAAGCATATTCCAGGAGCGGTCGCACAAAAACAAGATACGCTTTCTCTCTGAGCCTATAGCGCTTAAGGTTTCGACGGAGGAATCCTAGGGTGCGTCCTGCCTTTGCCACTATGTTGTCTATGTGTTTGTCCCCTTCCATGTTTTTGCTTGGAGGGTGACTCCTAGGTATTTTGCTGACTGCACAGTCGCTAGGGTGTGGCCATGGAGTGTATATTCACTAAGAACAGGGTGTTCATTTCTTGTGACTGGGAGAGTGGTACATTTGTCAGGGTGAAAAAACCATGTCCCATTTCTTCTCCCATACTTTCAGGTTTCGCAGGTCCTCCTGAAGCCGGTGTATATCGTCTGTTCCTGTTACGGTGGAGTAGAGAGCTGTGTCGTCAGCAAAGATTCTTACTTTTGACTTTAGCTTCTTGGGGAGGTCATTTATATAGACCAACAATAGGCATGGTCCTAAAACTGAGCCCTGTGGTACACCAGACTTGACACTGGAAAAAACTCTGCTTTCTCTCCGTCAACAACAACAGCTTGGCGCCTGTTTGATAAAAAGCTCTGGATCCATCTGTGGTATTGCCCTTGATGCCGTAGTCATGGAGTTTGTGGAGTAAGAGGCTGTGGTTTACTTTATCAAATGCTTTTGCAAATTCAAGGATAAGCATGTCTGTCTGAAGTCCATCTGCCAAGTTTGTGGTTAAATCCTCGACTAGTTCTAGCAGCTATGTTCAGCATGATCTGTTTTTCCTAAAGCCATGTTGCTGATGACAGAGTATCTCATTGTTCTCCAGGTGTTCCATCAAGGAGTGAACGATGGTGTGATCCTGGAGTTTGCATACAGTGCAGGTCAGAGACACTGGTCTGTAATTTGCTGGGTTGTAATGCTCTCCCTTTTTAAAAAATTGGTGAGACTAGGGCATCTCTCCAGTCCGAAGGTACCTGACCGGTGCAATGGGAGGCTCTAAAGATGATGATGATGAGGGCGGGCGCTAGTTCCGTGGAGAGTTCCTTGAGGATTCTCGAACTTATGGAGTCTGGACCACTAGCTTTGTCCGGTTTGAGGTTTTTCAGCAGTCTACGCACTCCTTCGTCTATGAATGTGAGGTCTTCTAGCTCAAGGAAGTTTCCCTCTGGGTGCTGCATTTCTCTTCGTATTCATCTCGGGAGTATTGCTTACCATCACTGAAAGCTGAATGGAACTGATGGTTTAGCAATTCTGCTTTTCCTTTGGCATCTGTAACTAGGTGTCCATTGGACCTGAGTGGTGCTACACCAGTGTTCGTCGATATATCTATCTATCTATATATATATATATACACACACACACACACTTACACACACACTTACACACACACACATACACACACACACACACACACACACATATATATATATATATATATGCCCAGAATCTTTATACGTGGGTTGTTGCGCTCAGCAGGCACATCTTCCTCAGACAATGTACTGCTGATGTAGTCCCAGTAGGCTCATCTCGTATGTCTCTGCGCCACTGCCTGGCTAACGGAGAAAGGGACCTGGTTACAGATGGAGGGACCCCAGTATGAAAGGAAAACATCAGCTGTAGGATTCAGGGCTAAAGAAGAAAAAGTGTGTAGATATGGATGTCAGCAGCAGAACGAAGATGAAGAGGTGTGGACGGACTGAAGAGTTCAGAGTGACACGCTGGAGTCTGGTCTTCAAGCGGCTTCATCGACAGGGGAGAATGGAAAATGTCCTTTGTTCAACGTGCGACAGGCGAAGGGGAACAAGAGAGACACGTGCAACAGAGGCATGGTAAGAGGATCCGAAAACACGTCGCGCAGCACTGTTCTGATTTCACTGAGGCTATAGAAGATGTTCCGTTCTCTGGTGTACAACGGACAAAGGAGAGTATGGAAGTAGAAACAGCCTCTTCGTTGGGACAGGGACGGAAGGAACCGATTCTTCTCCACTCAACGTTGGAGGTACGACTAATCCAAGGTGAAGAAAGTTTTTGAAACGAGTTTCGTCAACCAATACACCAGGACTCTCACCCATTGAGAATTTTTTTTTTTACTTTTTTTGTTTGCCGGCTAAATAAATAACAGATCTATGAGAAAAACAAAGAAAGAAAAGATAGGGGGAGGGGGGGGGGGGGGGCAGTCTAAAGCCGATGGGGAAGAAAAAGAACAGATCTCTGAAGGAAAGAAATACGTGTGTGTGGGGGGGGGGGGGGGGGGGGGGGGGGGGGTACGGGAGTTGGGGGGGGGGGCAAGTTCTAAAACCGATGGGGAGAAAAAAGCGTTGTGGCAGTCATCAAAACTCTTCGCAAAGCGCTGCTATGAAATGAAAACAAGAGAAAGAGCTGAAAAGACGCCAGCTTCTCCAGTCCATGATCAGTGCTCAGTGTTACCATTACTTCGATTTCATACGTCCTTCAACACCCCATCCTATATCGCACCTCCAGTATTGTCCAATGAGAACAGAAGAGAACGTCTGTGTGGTTTAACAGTGACATATTTTAGTGCAAAAGGGGAGCTGGGGGTGAAGATGGTGAGGGTGCAAACCAGAGAGAGAAAGAGAGAGAGAGAGAGAGAGAGAGAGAGAGAGAGAGAGAGAGAGAGAGAGAGGGGGGGGGGGGCGGAACAACCGACTTCGATGGAAGGCAAATGTGATGCAACTTGTATTAGAAGGAAAAAAAAAAAATCAGCGCGCATGAAATCTGCACGAGATGGTCGAAGATCGGCAGCAATGAGAACTAGAGAAGCAGTCCTGCTTTCCGTGCCCTAGTGCCCCCAGTTGACTGACAAGTTTTAGCATGACAGAGTTATCACAGAAAAAAAAGATGTTTCTTTATTTCGGTATTAAATGACTGTCATGACTTACGATCCTGATTATCTCAATGAGCAATAATTCAATTAATTACATCAACCGATCCAAAAAATAGGATGAAACAAACACACAACAACAGGGTGAAAAGACGCAAAGAACATGGAAAGCAGACTGGAAAAAAATTAAGCGAAACCGCTGTTCAAACCATCCAAATCCAAAAACAAAGGGAGAGAGAAAAAAATCAATCGTCAGGCCTGTGTTGAAATTCATGTTTACTCCTGGCAAAGTCCAATGGCTGACGCACTCAACATGGTTTATTTCTGCATATCCTAAGATGCCAATCGTCCAGTTTGTGTAATATGTATCGATGTATATGAATAATGTATGTGTGTCACATTTTTCCCTTCCCTCCCTCCCCCCCCCCCACCCCCCAGGCGCGCGCGCGCGCACGCGCGCATGTGTGTGTGTGTGTGTGTGTGTGTGTGTGTGTGTGTGTGTGTGTGTGTGTGTGTGTGTGTGTGCGTATGTGCGTGTGCGCGCTGACAGAACTGTGTGTCCTTTGCGTGGTGACAGCAGTGAAATAGCTCCTGCTGGACGGCTGATCTAGAACAACATGCCAGTGACCTGAATCAGCATTGCAGCTGACCTGGGGGGGGCATCTCCCAGAGGTACTCCAAGGCTCTAAGCTGACGGAGAAAACAGATGCTGTCCCATGTGGGTTGCCTACACCATCAGAAAGGGCATGTCGCTGGTGCCAGGTGTGCAAAATGTTTTACACCTGACTAAGTAACAATGTCAGGCGTGGACCAGGTATCCTACACTTCACGGCAAAAATAACATAATACCAGGCGTGGACCGGGTAAACTACTTTACGGCACTTTACGGCGAAAGTAACAATGCCAGGCGTGCACCGGGTATCCTACACTTTACGGCGAAATGAACATAGCGCCAGGCGTGCACCGGGTATCCTACACTTTACGGCGAAAGGAGCATAATGTCAGACGTGCACCGTAACTCAGTGACTGGCGTGCACTGTGTACTCTCCGTTTTACGGCAAAAGTAGTGTCGGGCGTGCTTCGGGTATTCAGTAATTATCTTTCAGAGAAAATAATCATACCAGGCGTGCACCGGGTATCCGACACCTTATGGAGAAAGGAACAATGCCAGGGGTGGACTGGCTATCCTACACCTTACGGCAAAAGTCACATGGTGCTACGTGCGCACGGATATCCTACACATCGCGGATGAAGCAACATGCTGCGAGGAGTGCACGCATATCCGTCTTACGGCAAAAGTACCACGGATTCCACAACACACTTCACGGCGAAAAGAAACACGGGTTAGGTATGCACGGATAGCCTACATGCTACGCAGAAAGTAAACATGGTGCCGGGTGTGCATGAATAGCCTCCTCCTGACAGAGTAACATGGTGCCGGGTGTGCATGGGTAGCCTCCTCCTGACAGAGTAACCTGGTGCCGGGTGTGCATGAATAGCCTCCTCCTGACAGTAACATGGTGCCAGGTGTGCATGAATAGCCTCCTCCTGACAAAGTAAACATGGTGCCGGGTGTGCATGAATAGCCTCCTCCTGACAAAGTAACATGGTGCCGGGTGTGCATGAATAGCCTCCTCCTGACAAAGTAACATGGTGCCGGGTGTGCATGAATAGCCTCCTCCTGACAAAGTAACATGGTGCCGGGTGTGCATGAATACCCTCCTCCTGACAGAGTAACATGGTGCCGGGTGTGCATGGGTAGCCTCCTCCTGACAGAGTAACCTGGTGCCGGGTGTGCATGAATAGCCTCCTCCTGACAGTAACATGGTGCCAGGTGTGCATGAATAGCCTCCTCCTGACAAAGTAACATGGTGCCGGGTGTGCATGAATAGCCTCCTCCTGACAAAGTAACATGGTGCCGGGTGTGCATGAATAGCCTCCTCCTGACAAAGTAACATGGTGCCGGGTGTGCACGGGTAGCCTCCTCCGGACAAAGTAACATGGTGCCGGGTGTGCATGAATAGCCTCCTCCTGACAAAGTAACGTGGTGCTAAATGTGAACAGAAATCCTACACCGAAAAATAATATGGTGCCAGATACGAGCGGGTACCATACACCGAGAAGAATTATATTGTGCCAGATAGACACAATAAGCTGATGTCCTACACTGAAATAGCACGGTGCCAGAAACGAACGGATACCATACACCGAGAATAATATTGTGCCAGATATGAACTGATTTTCTACACTGAAAATAACATGGTGCCAGATACGAGCGGGTACCATACACCATGAATTATATTGTGCCAGATACACACAATAAACTGATTTCCTACACTGAAAATAGCACGGTGCCAGAAACGAACGGATACCATACACCGAAATAATATTGTGCCAGATATGAACTAATTTTCTACACTGAAAATAACATGGTGCCATGGATATCTTACACCCAAAATTACAAGGTACCAGTTATGAACGGATATCTTACATCGAAAATAGTATGTTACGAGATATGAACGAATATCCTACCCCTAAGATAACATGGTGCCAGATATGAAGGGATATCCTACACCAAAAATAACATGGTGTCTGGTTGACCAAGGAATGACGCTCTGCGTTCGCAGTTTGAAGTTCCAACCGACATGAGCATTATCATTTCCACCTGCCATCTTAATGCGCTGTTTTCCTCTTTCCCCTGCTCTCTCTTCCCCGCCCACACACATGCAGTCTGGAATAGTCATTCTTATCTGACAGGTAAGTTATGGTGCATGTGAACATCACGCCTGAGTGTACCTGTCCAAACAACAACAACGAGCAGATAGTCCTAATATGGCCAATGTACCTATCTGAACAGCTATTTCTAAAAGAAACAACAAAAGAAAGAAAAAAAGGAAAGTAGACTAGCCTGAACTAGCCAGTGCAACTACCCAAACAAGTATACACAGTGGACAGCCCTGATATTCGCCAGCTGCAGGGAAGATAAATGACAACATCGTCGGAAAGGCAATAACAAACTGCAACATTAAAATCGTAAACAAAATAAAGAGAAGGACATCATGAAAAAGAAAAGACAGATGCGGCCATGGGAAGAAACAACAG
>JADBJO010000003.1:1833173-1845673 GCA_016801955.1 Conus betulinus | reverse complement strand
TCCTGAACATGGGACGAGCAAAGCAATAGACGTCGGAGAAGACGGAGCCCCTTCACTTGGTGAAGATAGTAACATGTATGAACTAATCTCTCCTCTGGTAGCGAAAAATAGGTCGCGCATAAGGCCCACGCCCAGTAGGCTTGTTTGAGAGAGAGAGAGAGAGAGAGAGAGAGAGAGAGAGAGAGAGAGAGACAGACAGACAGACAGACAGAGAGGGAGGGAAGGGGTCGTGTGGTCGGGAAGGATGGGAGGTAAGAGAGGGAGAGGGAGGGAGAGAGGCGAGGGGGTGGGATGGTCGGGAGGGACAGGAGGTGTGTGATGATGATGATGATGATGATGATGATGATGATCTTTATTTCCAAGGGTAACAGATAAGCAAACACACGCTTTTTTTTTCATCCGGCCCATGCCCCGCTAAGCGACTAACTATAGCATGACTAGCGACTGAGAGAAGGAGAGAGGGAGGGAGGGAGGAAGAAGAGAGGGAGGAAGAGAGGGAGGAAGGGAAGGGGTGGAGGGCTGGGAGGGATGGGAGGTGAGAGAGAGAGACAGAGAGAGACAGAGAGGGACGGAGGGGGTCGTGGGGTCGGGAGGGATGGGAGGTAAGAGAACGAAAGGGAGGGAGAGATGGGATGGGGGGGGGGGGGGGGGTGACGGGAGGTGTGTGTGTGTGTGTGTGTGTGTGTGTGTGTTGATTGAAGGAAACAGGAGACGGCAGATTAGAGAGGAAAGGCACGCACACGGGCGTCGTCGAATCGAGCGCCTTGGGGAGTTCCCAACAGCCTTTGCGTCGCTCATAGCGCCTGTGGACGTTTTCTCTCTGTGACGGACCCAGCTGTCAGCAAGATCGTCAACGCTTCACACCTGCTGCTTGCAGGTAAGACACTTATTGCCAGTCTGACTTCTCTTTGAATGCTTGCATCTCCTTGTCTTTTTCATTACCATGCTCTCGTGAGGGAGAACGGTGCGACAGAGTTGTGACGAGAGCTTGTAGGTGATGAACGAAAGACCCACCATTTCCACCATGCGTGGATGTCATACCAGGTGTAACTCCAACGATTACAGCTGAAACGGAATTATTGTTCAAACTGCCAAAATAAAGAACAAACGAAATTGCAAAACAAACACAACGCATTTCGACCTATCTGGTCTCCTTGAAGCAAAACAGAACAACATTCAAGACAATGAAAACAAAGATGAACAATCACCTGTCTCTTTGAATGCGAAAGTTGGTATTGAGTTAGCGACTAAAACTACGGAATGAAGCTGAGGTTGAAAGGAAACAAATGGGTTTTAAAATAGTAATATCTATGATAATGATGAAATCAGGAAAATGCTGCTGCTACGACTGCTACCACCACTACCACCACCACCACCACTATAACTACTACTGGTGATATAGTCATATCGATGGCTTGGAGCAAAAACCATATATCTGGAAAACGCCTATTTTGAGAAATATGGAGCTGAGATTTTGAAAATTTTCTACTTTGTTCGTATGCTCTAGAACAGTGGTCAACTTCTAGATTCTCATGTCTTTTGGTGCAGTTTATTCCATGACGCGTCGCCAAGCTGTTGAGAGTGAAGACTAAAGCGTTTTTGTTGATTTGTAAGATGTACCATTTTTGCACGAAATTCATATAGTGTCGCTTTGAAGGGTATAAACCAAACAATTAAAGATGTTTCAGTTTTCTTGAAAATAGAGGTCTGTCTATTATGGGCAAAACCAGTACACCTCACAGATAAACCTGTTTGACAGAAACAAGTATCATAGGTCATCCATGTATTTTTTGGGTCAAAAACCCAGCTATGTGGTACCAAATCCAACAAGACATGTGTGTCTTTAATGGGAGCAAAATGAGAACACGTAGACTTAAACGCTTTGCATTTCTCCTTCTTTTTGCTAATGATACATTGACTCAAACCACTCCGGAAACACACACACACACACACACACACACACACACACACACACACACACACACACACACAATTTACACGAACAGATTTTAGTGCATTGTTTTAGGGAGGGGCGATGGGGGAGAGGGGGGGGGACATGGAGGGAGTTAAACTATGAATTGTCAGTGGTACAGAGAGAGAGAGAGAGAGAGAGAGAGAGAGAGAGAGAGAGAGAGAGAGAGAGAGAGAGAGAATGCCGTTTGAGAACGTGAAGTTGAGTCTCTCTCACAACAGGTCTACACGTCTGACTCCCCTACTCCCTCCTCCCCCATCCCTCTCAGCACCTCTCTCTCTCTCTCTCTCTCTCTCTCTCTCTCTCTCTGGGGCAGTGAGCCGTCGTGATTACGAGAAGACGCACTGTACAGCTCTGTTTAATAAGTGTTAAATTGCTGCAGACTTCGTCATTTCTGTGTCTTCATGTAGAACAGACCGACACGTTAAGTAATATGCCCCTGCGGAGGAACCCAGTTTCGGTCTGTGTGTGGCCGCTTAGCGCCGATTTTCATTGGCTTCATGTTGACAAGAGTCCAAAGAAAGCTGGCCACAGGTATCCCATGTTGTCCCTTTCTCGCAGTGTGGACGGTGTTGTGTTTGGATTGTTGCTCTCCTACCTGTTTTGGGGGAGCTTTTTACTTCAATGCAGAGATATCCCTGGACCCAATTCTCTTCCAAGCAGGGATACCATGAGGCAGACTCGATTCAGCAGTGTCGGGGGTTCCCACAGGCTTAGTCTGGGACAAATCTGGTGATCCTCGTTCTTCGACGTCATCGAGTTCGGAGCCGACACTGAGCGAAGTCATCACTAGGACTGAGTCTTCCAGTGAGCAGATGAACACCACGCTGGAGGAGCTCAGGAAGGAGGGTCCACGATCTGTGTGATTTCTACGTGTCTCTTCAGACTGAAGTGCGGACTTTGACGGATGAACTTGTTGAGCTACGTAACCAGAACCAAGACCTGAAGAAAACAAACAGCGCCTTGTGTGCAAAGCTTGACGAATGTGATGCCAGATGGATGACTTGAGAGCCGCTCCAAGCGCAACAGCTTTATCTTTTATGGTTTACCTAGGAGTGACAAGGAAACAAGTACAGACTGTGAAGGTTTACTTCGTGACCTGTTTATAAACAAAATGTAACTGACCGACGGCAAGGAGTTCAATAGGGCGGACTGGCTGAACAACAGACATGACTCTCCTAGCATTTGCCCATTGTGTTTTCTGCAAACAAAAATGAGAATTCTGCAAAGTAAACGGAAGCTTCGAGGGTCCAGTCTGTTTATAGGGGAAGACTTCTCCCGACGTGTGAGAGACCTCTGAAAGAGGCTGTCTCCGCATCTCAAACGAGCCAGGCAGGACAGCAAGAGAGCTACAATGGTCTTTCAACCATCTGTTGATCGACAGGAAAAAGTATACCGTGGATGGTGAAGACAGATTGATAGAGATATGAGATAGGGTGTCGGCCAGTCTCTTAATTCTCCTGTACGTGAGGTAGTTTTTTTTTGTTAGGACTCACATGTAACCTGTACACCGGTGTCATTGCTGGTGACTAGTGTAACTGACAGTGCTAGTGCACGTGATTTTGTAGATGTGTCCATGAACTGTGTGGAGAGTGGAGGGGACAGTTTGTGCGGTGGTGAGCTGTGTGGAGAGTGGAGGGGACAGTTTGTATGGTGAACTGTGTGGGGAGTGGAAGGGACAGTTTGTACAGTGAACTGTGTGGAGAGTAGAGGGACAGATTGTATGGTGAACTGTGTGGAGAGTGGAGGGGACAGTTTGTACAGTGAGCTGTGTGGAGAGTGGAGGGGACAGTTTGTACAGTGAGCTGTGGGGAGGGGGGGGGGGGGGGGGGGGGGGGGGACAGTTTGTGCAGTGAGCTGTGTGGAGAGTGGAGGGGACAGTTTGTGCGGTGAGCTGTGTGGAGAGTTGAGGGGGGACAGTTTGTGCGGTGAGCTGTTTGGAGAGTGGAGGGGACAGTTTGTGCAGTAAAAACTGTGTGGAGAGTGGAGGGGATAGTTTAAGCGGTGAACTGTGTGGAGAGTGGAGGGGACAGTTTGTGTGGTGAACTGTGTGGAGAGTGGAGGGGACAGTTTGTACGGTGAACTGTGTGGAGAGTGGAGGGAACAGTTTGTCTGGTGAGCTGCAGGGAGAAAAAAGACTTGTGAGCGAGAACGTGACCCAGTTGTTGCGGAAATTTGAAAAAAAAAAAAAATCGAGCTTTTGATAATAATGTGTGTAATAAGGTTTGTGCTAAAACAAAGTCATTTTCTTTCTTACATTGGAATGTTAATAGAATTATGTCTAAAATGTCTGATATGGACTTCATCTCATTCGTCAGTTCCATCGATTTTATATGTCTTATGGAAACTTTTGTACATGAATTTTCTTCAACCGTCTTTTCTGGCTGTACAAGTTTGTGTGTTTTTATTGTAAAATTGATTAAAAATGAATTTATATCATGTGTTAAGCAGGATGACATTAAGTCAAATGTTTTTGGTGCATTTATCCTTAGTAAGTCATTGTTTGGTTCTGTTAAAGATGTTCTGTATGATTTTGTTATGTTCCCCCCTGCGTGGTATCCATATTATGCTAATTTTGACAGTGAAAATGGTATTGCGTTACTTGGAGAATATGTCACTAACTGCTTGTTGGCTCATTTTGAAATGTATGTCTTATTGTGTGGGGATCTGAATAGTAGGACTTCAAATCTGTCTCATTATTTGTCAGGAAAATTGTGATAGTGATATTTTGAATGGCAAGCTGTCCAGTCACCCACCCAGTTTTTGCAGATGTTCTGAAAACAGACCATTGAACAATCATGGTAAATTGTTGTTGAATATGTGCACTGCTGTGGATTTACGTATTCTATATGGTATGTGTTATGGCGACCTAAGTGGTCGCTACACGTGTGCGTCAGACAGTGGATGCAGTGTGAACGATTACTTTTTAAAGTCATGTGAATTGCACACCTTTATGTGTGATATTTGCGAGCTGAGAGCATGTGAATGGATTGACTCTGAGCATATGCCTGTCAAATTGAACTTTAACAGCTTATGTGACCAAGAATACAACGCGCCAAACAGATATAACCGCATTATTCAAAAGTTTGTGTGGTGAGGAGATTTTGCTGACCTATACTATGGCAATATTTTGGCAGAAGAATTTAAGAAAAAAAGTCATATGCGGTAGCCTCATAGACACATCGACATCGATAATGCCTTGGATGTTTTTAATTCATGTTTAAAATATGCGGTAGAATGTATGAAAAACAGATACACTCCATGACACGTTATGCAGATAAAGATTGGTTTGATTCTGAGTGTCATGTTTACACAAAACGGGTTCGGAATTGCTTGATAAGTTTAATCGTACACATAATGATGAGGATCGTGTTAGCTACTGTATAAAAAGACGTGAGTATAAACATTTACTAAAGATGAAAAGAAAAAGCTTTTTAATAATGCTCTTCTAATTAAAAGTCAGAAAGAGTTGTGGACAGGGTACACAAGATTTCGATTAAGAAGAGACAACAAGCTAACAGTATTGACATTGACACATGGTTTGAACACTTTTAAAATATTCTAACAAAAGATGAACCAGGCAATGAATTTTTTTCAGTATGATAGCGCAGAAAATCAACGAAGTAGATACCTCTAATCGTCTAATTACTAAAGAGGAGGTGTTGTTTGCTTTAAGAAAAGTTGAAAATCGTAAGCTGCTCGTCCACAAGGCATCATTGGTGAGTTTTTAAAGCATGGCTGCAAATCAGACGCAATTCTGAATT
The DNA here is from genome assembly GCA_016801955.1 of Conus betulinus. Classification (NCBI taxonomy): domain Eukaryota; kingdom Metazoa; phylum Mollusca; class Gastropoda; order Neogastropoda; family Conidae; genus Conus; species Conus betulinus. Next base: position 1,839,937 of record JADBJO010000003.1, on the reverse strand, counting down.
TCTTGGTGTCCTTCCTTAACGCTCTTTTTGATAAAGGAAGTTATCCTGAAAAGTGGACTGAATTAATCGTTCTTACTCCGCACAAGAAAGGTGATGTAAACAATCCTAACAATATTGGGGTATTTCCATCTGCGACGCAGCCAGTAAAATCTACAGTATGGTGATTAATTACAGACTGCAGAAATGGGTAACTGAAAATAATTTAACAGGAGAGTATCAAGCCGAATTTAAACGGAAGTACCATACAATCGATCATATGTTTACTCCGATGGCACTTATACAAAAATAATTTTCTTTGAATCGTAAATTATATGCTGCTTTCATTGATTTCGGAAAAGCCTTTGATTCAGTGAACATAAGTATGTTATGGCCTATTCTCTTAAAGAATGATATGCGTGAAAAGCTATTTAAATGCATAATGAGTGTGTATAGCAATGTGAAAGCTAAAGTTAGATGTGGGGGAAATATAAGATTTTTATTCAGTGTACTAGTGGTGTGAAACAAGGGGATGTGTGTGGCCCTATCGTTTTTTCTTTGTTTATCAATGAATTAACCTCAGAAGTCGTTTCCAATTGTAAACATGGCGCGACATTTACCACAGTTTTTTTTTTTTACTGTATGTATTTCATTATTGGCAGATTATGTTGTTTTGTTGTCAGAAACTGTTATTGGTCTTCAAACTCAAGTGAACAGTCTTTTTCGAGCTGCTAGTTCACTTCAGTTAAAGGTAAACATGGCAAAAAGCAACATTATTGTGTTTAGAAAAGGGTGGATGTTTAGGTGTTAAAGAGCAATGGATATACAATGGAGTTATCATACCTTTCCTGGACGTCAACATGAGCATCAAGGGGGATACAATCACCACAGACCTTCACACTAAATCCACGGATGCTCACATGTACCTACCCTTCAGCTCCTGCCACCCTAGACACTGTCTGAGAGGCATCCCCTACGGGCAGGCTATCCGCCTGCGAAGAATCTGTTGTGAAGATGATGTGTTCCTGAAACGATGCAGAGAGCTGAGAACCCACCTACATAACCGTGGCTATCCATTAGCTCTGGTGGACTCTGCCATCAACAAGGCACAGACACTTCCCAGGAAGGATGCACTCCAGTACCAACGGAGGAACCATCAGTCAGACAGGGTGCCATTTGTTATCCGCCATAACGCTCCAACCCTCCTCTGGCCTTTTGGCTGAAGGAAAAAAATGACGGAGCTCCACAGAAGTAGACGCATGAAGAGAGCCGTTCCCAAACCTCCCATTGTTGGTGAGCGTAACTGTCGCAATCTGAGGAACCTTCTGATGCCCAGCAAACCACCAGCAGTGCAACATCAAGCGTCTGCCACAGATTCATTGGTACCAGGTTGCTTCAAATGCACAGCGAAACGATGTGTTCTGTGCAAGGAACACCTGGAGGAAACGACCTCGTTCAAGAGTGTTCGCACAGGTCACCAGTTCCAAATAAGGGACTCAGCTACATGTAAAAGTACCAACCTAGTGTACCTGATCAACTGTGGACATTGCCAGGATGTACAGTATGTTGGTGAGACGGGAAACAGCCTACAAACATGCTTCAGTGGTCATCGCTCTGACATCATCAGAAAGCAAGATACAAGATTGGTGCTGAAGTGTGGGGGCTTGATAATGCGGTGTTACACTGTGAACCATCCATTTGTTTTGCGGAAGAAATTCCTTGGGGTTTCATTACAAATACCTAATGATTTAGCTGATGGCGAGACAAATAGTTCTCCAATTTGTTTAAACTCTATGATTAGATACATTCATTACTGGCTAAAACTAACACAAATGCAAGAGTCAAGGTTGCCTTAAAAAGCGTATGAAATGTTATATGATTTAGATGAAAGGGACAAGGTAAACTGGGTAACAAAGGTAAAAGTTAACATATACGAACTTCGGTTTGGGTATGTGTGGCTTGGTCAGGGTGTTTGGGATATGGCTAGTTTTTTTATGTATACGGCGTACAAGATTGATAGATTGCAGGTGGCAACTGTGGAATGCTCACATTCAAGATAGTACCAGATTTGATTTGTATAGGCAATTCAATTTGATTTCACTGTGTTCCAACCCATATGTCAATGAAAATGGACAGACATTTAAAGTATATCATGACCAGATTTCTATTTGGGATATCTGATTTGTCTCCTCATCACTATCGTTCCAAACAGCACGATGAACAAATCTTATTTGTCCATTGTGTAAAAGTGCACGAGAAGAGGAGGTCCATTTTTTTGTCGCATTTTGAACAATCTTAAAGATCAGCTAATTCCTACAAAATGTCTAGGCCATAACTCATTGTTTAGACTTGTATTGCTTATGGCATCTAAGCGTGAACATATTGTGAAACAGTTTGCTGTTTACTTATATAAAGCATTTAGAATTCGATCTGAATATCGCTCATAATTCGGGTTATCAGTTTTCCCCACGTTTCTCTACCTATTTGGTGTTTTCTTTTTGATAGTGAACATTTCCCGTGCTTGTATTCTATGCTGTTTATGCACCCCATTCAAAGATGGCCGTGGCCTTTTTGAATAAATCATCCGTCTCTCTCTCTCTCTCTCTCTCTCTCTCTCTCTCTCTCTCTCTCTCTGCGCGCGCGCGCACGTGTGTGTGTATGTGTGTGTGTGTGTGTACGCGCGCGCGCGTACAGGCTCCGCATTCCGCTTCCTTTTCTGATCCTTTTCAGTGTGTGTGTGTGTGTGTGTGTGTGTGAGCCATCAGTTTTCTTTGCACTCTTTCATGTGTGACGTATGGGCAAGCCACCAGTTTTCTTTGCACTCCTTCATGTGTGACCTGTCACCTGACAGTAACACAAAGCTGCGTACTTAAAAAGCACCGCCTGTGGTGTGGGCCGCTGATGACAGTAACAGGGAGGAGAGGGAAGGTGCGCTTGTCCTCTGTCGGTGGCTTTACAGAAGTTGACACGCAGCTAACAAAAAAAGAACTTCAGCTTCTGCTTGTTTTGTCTGTTGGCCCACGGGGAGAGGGTACCCTGTATTGCCATCCACCCACCAATCCAAAGAACGGACCCACCCTGTCTGCAATGGTATACACTCATCTCTCTCTCTCTCTCTCTCTCTCTCTCTCTCTCTCTCTCTCTCTCTCTCTCTCTCTCTCTCTCTCTCTCTTTTCATAGGCACTTCTTGCAATACTTTTTCTTTACAAGCATCCATGCTGTCCATATTTACTCACTGAGTTCATTTATTTGATTTTTTTTTTCCCATCCATGCATTTTATTCAGGTAGTATAAGAGCTTAGATATGTGCAGAAAGAAGACATTTCGCGGAGATTTTTAGACATATAAAATGAGCATATCTATTGATGGCATGCATAAAGAACCTTTTTTCATATTTCAAATATGCAATGCATCTACGTTGACCAACATACATAAGGCCATACATTAATGCATCGTAGCACATATTTAAAGCGAACAGACGTACATGTATTTTTTTTTTTTCCAATTTAAATATTTTTATCTTTTAAATGGGCACACATAACGAATAAATTCCAAAATAAATGGCATTAATGATGTACACAAACATGATTTAAGTTTGTAAAATGCACGACATAAATTATTACCTCAACTCCATCGAATCATGGCTTTCGAAGAAAGTAAATTATACAGACACACTTTGATTTCCCATTATTTCACCGAGGCTCCAAGGTCGTGGACGATGTTAAATAAAAAAACAAAACAAAACAAAGACAGTATACAATACTTACCATTAACATGTCTATATACACATACACATCCATATACATATGTGTGTGTACGTGCGTGCGCGTGCATGCACATGCATACACACATGCACACACATACACACACACTTAGGCACATACACATATATTACATAACATAACCATTAATATTCTTGTAGTTTAATGTATGGTAACCATTTTGTTTGGTAGGTAGCATGGTTTATCTCCATTAAGTATATATATATATATATATATATATATATATATATATATATATATTTTTTATATCTATAGTCCAGCTCCTTCAAAAACATGTTTAGATTAGATTTTTTTTTGTTAATTCTACATTTTACATTCTACATCTTGTTACCAATGAAATATTTTCCCATTGAAACCATAAGGTCTAGCATATCATCGGTTTTTGTTTTCTCATCCGTACCAAATAATATGATCTCCGCATTAAGGGATAATCTTTCACAGTGTGAACAGTTAACTTTCAGAGCTCTTTCAAGGATTTTCCAGAAAATAAGGGTAAACTCACATTGCCATGGGTAATGATTAATTGAGTCTTTCTCTCTATTACGAAAATTACATTTGCATACTTTTCAGCAAACTAGTTTTTTTTCCCCTCCACCACCCCCGCCTTTACTATTTTTTTTTTTTTTTATTTTTTTTCCTTCTTTGTTTCTTTCTTTTTATTTTTTTCCTTTTTTCACTTTTCTTCCTTCATTTATTTTTATTTTATTTATTTATTTAATTTATTTATTTTTGTAAAGGCGGTCCTTTTTTTTTTTTTTTTTTTTTTTTTTTTTTTTTTTTTTTTTTATTTTCTCGCTTTTTTTTTCTTTTCAATTCAAAATTACGTCAACTTTTTCCACACTCGCCATGCAGTTCTGTATGCTGAGTCGCAGTGCTGATAATGGACATTCACTTGTTTGCTTTAATGGTTGTGCGTTTGATACAATAATGTCTGGGTTTTTTGGTGACCTGATGTATGGTGCGCTGACACAATCATTCTGTGATATCATTTCAGCGATAATGTAAGACATGAATAAATATTACAGTCCTAAAACAATGTAAGGCGACTGAGTAGTTTAAGTGTGTATGTGTGTGTGTGTGTGTGTGTGTGTGTGTGTGTGTGTGTGTGTGTGTGTGTGTTCAAGTTTGGATTTCCCTTACTACCCTCCCGAACACTGAGCACCTCTCCCTGAGCTGTCCTTGACGAAAGATCGAAAATGACTCAAAGACAGCGCGAGAAGTGAACGGAAATGGAGAACAAAAAAAAAAAAACAAACAAACAAAAAAAAACACACACACACACACAAACTAGCAAACAAACAAACAAACAAAAACAAAAACAAAAAAAAAAAATAAAAAAAAAAAAGAGAGATAAGAGCATTGCATATTATTTCACCTGTCGGCAGTATCCCCGGAAAGCTATCCTTGCTACGAAATGTGGTTGCAAGGAAGGCAGGAGGAATGCCAAGAAGTGCAATAACGAAGAGTTGAAGAAAAAAAAAAAAATTCTTTTTCTGTCCATTCTTGTCTTTCCCCCCTTTTTTTTTCCCTGTTTGTTAACATGGCGGAGCTTTGATTTATGGCGAAAGAAAAATTACTGTATCTGTGTTCGTGTGTGTGTGTGTGAATGAATAAATGTGTGTGTGTGTGAGCGTGTGTGCGCGCGCGCACGCGTGTGTGCGTGTGTATGTGTGTGTGTGTGTGTGTGTGTGTGTGTGTGTGTGTGTGTGTGTGTGTGTGTGTGTGTGTGTGTGTGTGTGTGCGTGTGTAAGTGCCCGCACGTGTGCGCGTGTGTGTGTGTGTGTGTGTGTGTGCGTGTGTGCGCGAGTGTGTGTGTGTGTGTGTGTGTGTGTGTGTGTGTGTGTGTGCGCGCGCGTGTATGTGCGCATTTGCGCGCGTGTGTGTGTTTAGATTTTTCTAAGTCTTGCTTCTTGTTCAAATATGATTTCCAAGGGGGTAATTGATTTCGTTTTTTTTTTTTTTTTTCAGTTTACTGATACACATTTTTCCCCACTAACAACACCCAATTTATAAGGTCAACACTTCCTTTGCGGTCTGAACTTCATAACAACTAAGAAGAACTATATCCCTAGATAACGTGACAGATTTGTGTATAAAATCACTGACTCTCAATTCCACATACTTCCAAAATGTATTTACGAGGGGGGCAATCATAGAAGAAATGTTCCAACACATCAAGGGTGTCCGGACAGTAACAGTTTGGCGAGTTGCACTTTCCCATTTTTTGCAACAGAATACTAGTTGGGTAAAGATTATGTAAAATTTTCCATTGCAGCTCTCGTAGTCGCAATTCTTTTGTGATTTTCCTGGGCATTAACCACATGTGTTTGTTAATTGTAATATTTACTTTCCTTTGCCAGAAGCCGATTGCATGTGTTGTTACTGGCAATTTGTTATTTTTAGACTCTAAGTATCTTCTTATATAATTAGGTTTTCTATGGAAGAGTCCCGCTTCTGATTCGTTAACTAGGCCTCTATTTGCTTCGCTTGTCTATCCAATCGACCCATTTCTTGGAAAAGCATTAACTAGCGCATTATACTGAAAGACTGTAACAGCAGGATTTTGGTTAATCCTTTCTTGTACTTCTTCTACATCAAGCAGTCTGTTTTCATTCAAGCTAACGATGTCACTTAGTGAGCACACTAGTTGTTACCAAAAATTCTGCGGCATATTTTAATTTGGAACATATCAGCTTTGTTTCTTTTAGTTTTCTTAATCCTTTTCAGTATATCTGTCCAGTCAGTAGGTATATTAAGACGTTGTTACCACTCAACAAGGCACTACTGTTTAAAACTTCATTGACTTCCACCAGTAATATCGTAATAAGTACGTGCTCCTTTAGTAACACTACAATTTTTTTTTGTAGTGCTAAAGCTTTTTATTATTACTAATGTTATTGTCTAATTTGAATCTTCTTTTCTTTGCGTAAGCTTTGATCGAATGCACGCAACTTATATAATTCAGAAAATTGACCTGAAGTCCCATTTTCTCTGACAGTTCATTAC
>JADBJO010000003.1:1800673-1830673 GCA_016801955.1 Conus betulinus | reverse complement strand
GTGTGTGTTGGTGTGTGTGGTGTGTGTTTGTGTTGTGTTTGCGCGCGCGCGCGCGCGCGCGCGCTGCGTGTGCATAGGTACGTGTGTTTGTTGTTGTTGTTGTTTTTTTGTTGTTGTTGTTGTTCCTGTTCTTCTTCTTCTTCTTCTTCTTCTTCTTCTACTCCTCCTCCTACTCTTATTCTTCTTCTTCTTCTTCTTCTCTTCCTTCCTCCTCCTTCCTCTTCTTCTTCTTCTTCTCTTCTTCTTCTTCTTCTTCTCCCCTCTTCTTCTTCTCTCTTTTCCCCTCCTCCTCCCTCCTCCTTCTTCTTCTTCTTCTTCTTCTTCTTCTCCTCCCTCCACTTCTCCACTTCTTCTTTCTTCTTCGTTTCTTCTCCCTCTCCTCCTCCTCCTCCCACTTCTCTCTTCTTCTTCTTCCTCCTCCTCCTTCTTCTTCTTCTTCTCTCTCTCCTCCTCTTCTTCCTCCTCCTCCTCCTCCTCCTTTCCTTCTTCTTCTTCTTCTTCTTCTCTCCTCCTCCTTCTCTTCTCTTCCTCTTCTTCTCCTCCTCTTCTTCCTCTCTCCTCTTCTTCTTCTTCTTCTTCTTCTTCTTCTTCCTTCTTCTCTTCTTCTCTTCTTCTCTTCTTCTTCTCTTCTTCTTCTTCTTCTTCTCCTTCTTCTCCAACTTCTTCCTTTCTTCCTCCACTTCTTCTTCTTCTCTTCCTTCTCCTCCTCTTCCTTCTCCTTCTTCTTCTTCTCTCCTCCTCCTTCTTCTTCTTCTCCTCCTCCTCTTCTCCACTTTTTCTTCTCTCTTCTCCTTCTTCTCTCTTCCTCCTCCTCCTCCTCCACTTTTTCTTCTTCTTCTTCTTCTTCTCCTCCTCCTCCTCCTCTTCATCTTCTCTTCTTCTTCTTCTTCCTATTCCTCCTCTTCTTCTTCTTCCTATTCCTCCTCTTCTTCTTCTTCTTCATTTTCCTCCTCCTCCCCCTCCTCTCTCTTCGTCATTGTTGTTTCTACTTCTTTCTCTCTTCTATGTCATTTTCTTCGGGAAAAATAGTTTCTTTCTACAAATTCTTTTTGGTCTTTTCTTCGTTCATACAACAGACAGTTTCCGATCAAAGATTTGGTGTTTTCGGAAATATTTCCACATTCCCCATCAAGTTTCCTTTTATTTGGAGGGATGATGGTGACTCAGACAGAACATTACTACGAGCCTGGCCCCATTTGTGGTCTGTACTACACACTTGACTGGCACAACAATGCCTGTAGACCGAAACGTATACTGTGTTAAGGTTGAGTTGTTTTCAACAAAAAGCGCTGGTCTGAACAAGACAAGTTTTTTTTTTCCTTTAGCGAGACCTCTTACAATTTTTGATAATGTTTTAAACTAAAGTACCCGTGCAGCGTACCCCTTTTTGTCTTTAATTTTCCTCAAACGTTTATTTTCTCACTGAGCCATGATTAGATATCTGGAATCACGCATGAGCAATTTCCTGAATGCTAGTTCTTTTCTTTCTGTTTTAATGTAGTCTCAGTTTATTTGATTTTGTTTTATTTTATTCTATTTTGTTATCATTTTGTTAAAGCATTCGTTCGGTTTCTAGCTGTAAGGGTACAAAGCCTTTTCGTTTTCAAAGTAGACGACATCAGACTAGGCGCGGCTTGACAGCACATTATTGCATACAGTGAAAACGCCCTAGGCAGATGAACGGGCGTGATAGATGCAGTCGAGTGATTAAAAGGCAAAAATAGCATGGCTATTCATGTGTTATTACGTGCTATGGCTGCCTGCGTCGTGCATGTGTGTGTGCGCGCGCGCGCGCGCGTGTGTGTGTGTGTGTGTGTGTGTGTATACACTGGTCAACACAAGTTAAGGGCCGGAAGAACAATCCTCTCTCAAGAGCAAACAACAAAAGAACACACATCCATCTGATAGGATAATTTAATTTGACATTTCATCTTCCGACTCAACTGAAAAAACATCAACACGACATATTTTCATCACCTTGACAGACATCAGAACGACCCCTCCCCCCCCCCCCCTTCGTAAAGTTGCAAGAAATGTCAATTCAGTTTGTTCATGTTCAGTAGCTGGTGTGACCACTATTTGCTGCCAGACATTCCGTCAGCCGTCGCCGCATGGAGTGGACGTGGTTCTGCAGCACCTGATGAGGGATTGCGAGCCACTCCTGCTGCAGGAACTGGAACGACTGAGCAACACCAACAGGCGCAGGATGGTTGTCCATGACTCGGGTCCGAGGATGTCCCAGAGGTTTTCGATGGGTGCCAAGTCCGGGGATCGGGCTGGCCAGTCCATACGGACAACCTGCTGACGCGCAGGAGGTCCCTGACCACCAGAGCGCGATGAGGAGTGGCGTTGTCATCTTGAAGAATGGAGCCTGGTCCCATGGCCTGGTGGTGGGGATGATGATAGGCCTCACAATCTCATCTCTGTGCCTGTGTCCGGTGAGATTACCTCTCATAAGGTGCAGAGGGGTTCTGCCGTGAAGATGGAAGCCGCCCCACACCATCACGGACCCGCCTCCGTAGCGATCGTGCTCCTGAACGCAGGCGTCCACAAAAACGCTCCCCCACCCGTCGCCACACGCGCCTGCAGGCATCACAGGTGGACAGAGTAAAGCGTGACTCGTCCGTGAAGAGCACCCTGCCCCACTGCTGTCTGTTCCATCGCTGATGGCGGCGGCAGAACGCCATACGAGCCTGACGATGACGTGTGAGAGGCGGAAGCACAGCAGCTGCCCTTGAGTGGACGTCAGCTTCATGCATGCAAGCGACATCGAACGGTCTGAGAGCTGATGAGGACGTTAGCTGCTGTCCGCAGGTTACTTCTCAACGTCCTGGCAGAGATCATTCTGTCTCGAAGCGCCGACAGCTGGAGATACCGATCGTGTCGCCGAGTCGTTGCTCTTGGGCGTCCAGAGCGGGGCATTCTCAGCACTTCCAATGGCTTGAAAGCGTTGGTTGAGGTGCTGGATGACAGAGTGGCTCACTCCCAGTCGCCTGGCCACTTCCCGACCGGAAACGCCGTCCTGGAGCCATCTCAGTGCCCGCCCGCGATCGAGTGTTGAAAGTCGTTGTCTTGGTGGCATGCTTATTGAGAGCCCAGGTTGTCGCCCTTAAAAACACATTTGCGTTGAACTTTTGCTGAGCAGTGTTTACCACAACCATGACTTGCACGTACACTGTGCCAGAAATCTGCAGCAGCTCTGCTTCTTCAGCAAGAAGCAACCAAATTTCTGTCAATTTCTCGTGAATTTGTAACATTTTGAGCGCCCCTGACGACAGTGTTGCTGGCTTGCTATGGGTGTAAAGCAGGTTTGGGCACGTGCAGCAGCAACTGAAGTTGCTGTGTCGCTCAAGTTGCGCCTGTCTCTCCATGTGTTGTCTTGGTGTGAAAATAACAGTTTGTAAAACTACTGAAATCTGAAGCCGGCCCTTAACTTGTGTTGACCAGTATATTTTAAAATTATGCTGCTCTCTCGTTCTCCTGAGCTCCGCACCCTTGTAGAATAGACTGAAGTAAAAACCGTGTGTGTGTGTGTGTGTGTGTGTGTGTGTGAGTGTGTGTGTGTGTGTGTGTGAGAGAGAGAGAGAGAGAGAGAGAGAGAGAGAGAGAGAGAGAGAATGCATACATAAATACATAGATACATCCGGAACTGCCTTCAAATGGCATGATTAACATAACAGAGTAAAATTCCCTTCGATTTATAAAGGCATGGCTATACATAAATCAGAGATGGGGAACGAGGGGAAGGGCGGTAGAATAGAAGAGGGCTGTAGGAGGTAGTGATGATGGGGTGGGGGGGGGGGGGGGGGCAGACGTTAGTTGTCGAACAAAAGTGCGGGGGAAGGGGATGGGGTGAGGGAAGGGTAAGGGAGAGGGGGGATAATGGAGAAGGGAAGGGGGAAGGGGAAAATCGGCAATGTACGTGATAAATTCTCAGGTGGGGATGAAATATTTTCATTCTTAGGAACACATTTTTTTGAAAGTGTGAAAGGGGGTGGGGGTGGGAAGGATAGCTGGAGTGGTGATGGTGAGACCATGACAAACTCTAACAAATTCTCAATAATTTCCACACGTAACCCCATGTAAGTGTGTAAAACAGAAACAAGGGGATGGAGAGGACAGGTCTGTGGTGAAGGAAGTGTGTGTGTGTGTGTGTGTGGGGGGGGGGGGGGGAGTTCACATAGCACAACTAAATTGGATGTACTTTAAACCCGTTTCATACATTGCCTAAAGTAGATGTATGAGAGGGGAGGGGTGGGGAGAGTAGACGAAATAGAGAGGGAAGGGGAGAAAGGGGAGGGGGAACTGGGGAAGAGGGAGGAGGGGAACTCACGTTTAAAAAAAACAATGAAACCTGAATAATTCTAATCATGCTTAAGATTACACGTACATAAATGGAAAAAGGTAGGGAAGGGGCAGGAATGTCTGTGGGGTTGTGGGAGGGGGGGAGCAGATTGATTGATAAAGGGAAACATGGGCAGAGAAGAGAGAGAGAGAGAGAGAGAGAGAGAGAGAGAGAGAGAGAGATGTGTGTGTGTGTGTGTGTGTGTGTGTGTGTGTGTGTGTGTGTGTGTGTGTGTGTGTGTGTGTGTGTGTGTGTGTGTGTGTGTGTGTGTGTGTGTGTTTGTGTGTGTGTGTGTGTGTATGTGTGTTTGAGTGTGTGTGTGTGTGTGTGTGTGTGTGTGTGTGTGTGTGTGTGTGTGTGTGTGTGTGTGTGTGTGTGTGTGTGTGTGTGTGTGTGTGTGTGTGTGTTGTGTGTGTATGTGTGTGTGTGTGTGTGTGTGTGTGTGTGTGTGAAATAGAGAAATGGGAAAGATTCGGCTTTCACATCTGGTGAAGTGAGGGTGAGAGGGGAAGGGGAACTAGGAGGAGTGGTGTGTCGGAGCAGGGGATGACGTAGATGATTAACGATGGGCTGTCGTCCCCCCCCCCCCCAACTGAGGCATTAGCATAACAACATTGGGAATAGTTTACATGCATTTTATAGCTAAGATCCTGTGCGTACATATGGTGGATACAGGAAGGGGGGGGGGGGGGGGGGGGGGGGGGGCGGGGAAGTAAGCCATATAGAGTTAGGAAGCTGGGGCAAAAAGGGGCGGGGTGCTATTATACTTTATACATCCAATGCAACCGAAATATTGACTGTGCATGGGAGTGGCGGGGGGAGGGGGCTGTGTGTGTGACGCAGATTAGTTGTCGAAGGGTTAAGAGGGTTAGGGGAATGAGGGGAGCCTTGATCGTTTCCCATGGGCTTTCCAACAATAGAAAAGCCGACCCAGAAACGACTGAGATGTGTGGGGGAGGGAAGCAAGAAGGGGGAGGGTGGGAAGGGGGTAATTAGGATGGGTATCGTCTGTAAAATACATTTTCAGTAAAACTTATTTATAAAACAATGCACCTCTTACATCAAAGCTGCTCTGAGGTCTGTGAGGGCCCGTGGAAGAAGCAGCAGAAGGGGATACAAAGGTAAATGACCATCTTTTACCAAATATCTCTCATACACACGCGCACACACACACACACACACACACACACACACACACACACACACACACACACACACACACACGTTTAAAAAAAGTGACCATCAGGGAGCACATCACACCACATATTATTTGATATCACATTTTGTTGTTGACAGTTAGTATGTCCGTCCTTATATGAAGCCCATTAAAAATGACACAAATTACAGTAATTTCTTTCCGTGTTTTCAGGATCACGACGAAAAATTTAGAAAGCTGACCACGTGTATGCAGGCTGCGGTGGCAGAAAAAAAAGGAGGAACTGGCCACAACCATGTCATTGATGGGGACACAGACAGCAGAGGAACTGGCCACAACCATGTCATTGATGGGGGCACAGACAGCAGAGGACTGGCCACAACCATGTCATTGATTGGGGGGCACAGACAACAGAGGAACTGGCCACAACCATGTCATTGATAGGCACACAGACAGCAGAGGACCTGTGCGGAGCCAGGTTAGTGTTTGCCTTTGTTTCTCTGGTTTTTCGTTCCTTCGCAAGATATCTGGCGAACACCAGCCGACCCTCATCAAGTGTCATCCATTTGTTTGAAGGGTCAATATTCATAAGAGATTAACGTCAGGAAAGGAACACCCCCAGGGAGAGCTGGACAGGAGAGGGTCTTCGCAGGACAACCCCCACCGACTCATTCAAAGAGCCTGAATGTTTTTTTGCCTTTAAGCTCTCAGGGAGCAAAGGTCACATCCAGGTCATGACTCTTCGATGACTTTCCGCTATCACCTTTTCCGTGGCACAGCCCAGGTTCGAACCCGCGGACCATTGTTGTACATTGAAAAATTGATCCTTGTGAAGCTCACTTTCACTCCTGTTTGACCTAATCCAGCTGGAATTCTCAGCTTTTTGCTGTCATCACATAAGCTTCTGGTCTTCTTCTAGAAATCAAAACCGGTTTCATGTGTCCACACCCTTCCCTGTTCCTCCATCGCCTCCCCACTCCTACCTCCAGCCCAGTACCCCCCTGATTTCGCAGCTGATCAAGACTACGACTTGGTGCCTCCTGCCATGTGGAGTTTCATTGCTGGATTTTTTTTGCTATCGTTTTTTTACTTTTTTTTTTTTTTTTTCTTGTACGGAGTTTTTGTACTCCCAGTTCTTATAGAACAGGGAGAACTTTGCATTGGGAATGAAGAAATGCTCTCTCTCTCTCTCTCTCTCTCTCTCTCTCTCTCTCTCTGTGTGTGTGTGTGTGTGTGTGTGTGTGTGTGTGTGTGTGTGTGTGTGTGTGTGTGTGTGTGTCTGTGTGTGTCTGTGTGTCCGTCCGTGGTCAAAATGTGTTTCGCTCGCTCCAGACAAAACTTCTGGGCCGATCTTTTGTAGGTATGTTCATTATGGGTCACGGATAGTGCCTGGTGTTTCATTTTACCAGAATAGCCGTTACTAACTGTTATGACAGCCCAAAACGGATTTTCTTCTTATGGAATATCTCAGAAAGTATCTGACCGATTTATAAGCGGTTTGGATGATCTTGTGACAAATTGCAGCCTCTTTCCATATGTATGTGATGTCATGCTGAAAATCGATTAAACAACCGTCAAAACCATTATTTTGCCGTTATTTTTCTATTATGTAGGTGGATTTTAATTAAATTTGGTATATAGAAAGTTTATCACACATAAACGGCTCTTCTACATAGTGTTTCAAAATTTGACGCATAAAAGCCGTCATTCTTGGCATATTGTCCGATTTGGATGAAATTTGGTATGTACACAGGCTTTAGCCCAGTGAGGACTAAAAATACCAGTTTCGAAAGTGTAAACTGGCAATATAACCATTAAACCCGTTATTTGCCGTTATTGTTTACATATTGGTGGATTTTAATGAAATTTGGTATATAGAAAGGCTATCACACTCAAATGGCACTTCCATATAGTGTTCAAAATTTGACCGTTAAAAACCGTTATTCTTGACACATTGTCCGATCTGGATGAAATTTGGTGGTAGGTACATAGGCTTTAGCCCAGTGAGGACTAAAATACCAGTCTCAAAAGTGTACCTCGGTTAAATAACCGTTAAAACCGTTATTTTGCCGTTATTTCTTCTTCACATTAGTGGGTTTTAATAAAAAATTTGTATATAGGAAGGTTATCACTATTCAAGATAAACTGGGAGTACGTTTATATGCTTTGCATCTTGTTGTTATGGTGTCCATATTTGTTTTACTGTGTTTTGTTGTTATGCCTAAGTTTGGTTTCAGTATATCTTTTCTTTCTAAACTGTTTGTTTTTCGTTGTGTGTTCTGTTGTTATGTCTAAGTTGGGCTTTGGTGTGTGCTTGCTAGTGTTCCTATATTTGGTTTTGCTTTGCCTTTTCGTTTTGTTTTCGGTGTCTAGGTTTGGTTTTCAGTATAACCTGTTCTTTTTTTCTTCTCTCTATTTTTTTACGTATATTAATTTTTTATTGCTATGCCTTTGTTGATTTTCGGTGCATACTTTTTTCTTCTTTTTCTTTTTAACTGCGCTCGGTTTTGGTGTGGTATTTTGTTAATGTAACAATATTTGATCGATGAGAAGCTACCCCCCCCCCCCACACACACACACACACACGCGCGCGCGCGCGCGCGCGCGCGCACACACACACACACACACACACACACACACACACACACACACACACATACACACACACAGAGATGAATGAATAGATTGTTAGTGAAAACACGGTTAGCAGACAATTCGCTCTAAAATCGTGACCATGACCTAGCCAGGATAAAAAAAAGTAAAGGAAGGGGACAACAGGAGGAAAATGATGGGAAGACGATGAGGGTAGGGGCTGGGAACAGGATACAACTGTTGATGCGTTGTCTCTCAAGAGAGCCGTTATTTCCTTGATGTGTTGAGCTCCTCAAAAAGACAAATTCTCACGCTGTTGATTGATGTCACCTTGCAGGCAGAAGAGGAACCGAATTTCCCAGATGACAACCCCAGTATGGTGTACTTTAGAAAATATGGTCGGGTAAGTCTTTTGGACAGGGTTTCTTCGTCGGTCGCCTTGTCTGTCTGTCTGTCTGCCTGTCTGCATGTCTGCCTGTCTGCATTTCTGCCTGTCTGCCTGTCTGTCTGCAACACTAACTATACTGCACCACCGCATCTAGCTCATTTTCCGAATTTCACATACTGCCCCCCACTGCCCCCATCATGCTGACCACCGTTTGCCGACTACCTCTCTGTCTGTCAGCTGATGGTGAGGGCAGCCCAGACAACTTGCACTGGGATGGAAACTGGCTGAACAACCGCTCCCCCATCCTGCCAACTTCCTTCCTCCCCCCCCCCCCCCCCCCCCACCCGTGTTTTAACGACAGAACCATAAAACAGTGTAGGTTGTTGTTCAAGGAAGGAAGATGAAAGCGTTCCGACGTGTGAACTAATCAATACACGTTACGCAACAGCTGCTCAGCTATGGGACCGTTATCCGCAGCAGCTGTAGCTAAACGTGCATTGGAGGGGGAAAAATCATGGAAATGCTCACTACCCAAATGCTTACACGAATGGGAACAAGCCCCCATCATGCTGACCACCGTTTGCCGACTACCTCTGTCTGTTAGCTGATGGTGAGGGCAGCCCAGACAACCTGCACTGGGATGGAAACTAGCTGAACAACCGCTCCCCCATCCTGCCAACTCCCTCTCTCCCACCCCCCTCCTCACCCCGTGTTTTAACAGAAAAACAAAACGGTGTAGATAGTTGTTCAAGGAAGAAAGGTGAAAGCGTTCCGGCGTGTGAACTGATCAATACACGCTACGCAACAGCTGCTAAGGTATGGACGGTTATCCGCAGCGACTGTAGCTAAATGTGCGTAGGAGGGAAAACATTATGGAACTGCTTACTACCCAAATGCTTACAAAAATGGGAACAAGATGAGAACACACACACACGCACACATACTCAAACACACACACACACACACACACACACACACACACACACCACCCACCACCACCACCACCACCACACACACACACTCACACTCACACACACACACACACACACACACACACACACACACACACACACACTGACACTCACACACACCACTCGAATCTTAACACTCAACAATCGTAGCGGAAACTATGGCTCTCCCCTCCGCTGGCAGTCGAAATGAACAGAAAAATCCTAGTGAAAAGAGATGACGGAAGAGACTGGCCAAGACTCGAGAATATGAGAATATCAATTAACAGAAAAAGAGACCTAGCAAAATGAGATGACAGAAGAGATGTTGGCCAAGACCCGAGAATATCAGTTCCTCGACCTATTATTTGCGTCCTAATATTGATTACCCCATGCTCATGGATCGGAGACATAGAACTTGGCATGAAGTTCTATATTTCAGACCCATCAAGCTGGCCCACAACACGCGGTGCGTGTCACAGGCGAAGGTCAAGGGCGGTACCAAGTGCAAGGATCAGAGTGCGAGCAACTCGCACCCTTACCAAGCATCGGTGCGTCACCAGCAGTCTGTGTTTGGGGAGAGAGCATGCTGGTGAGAAACTATAGTGAGGCGTTGATCACTATGGTGAAGCTCTGGAGTACTGCCGGACGCGCTTCAACCCCAGAAATCTCCATTCCCGTGTCTCAATACCAACCCCCTCCTGCCGTCTCCGAACGTTTAAGATAGTAAATCAATATATATGCCCTACCAAGTCGTGCGAACTCGTTGTTACTGAACTGCATGCTGTGCATGGGCAAATATTCACAAAAACAGACGTTCGAAGAAGTGCCAGACCTGGTGATGTGACGTGTGTGAGGGTGCCTTGAAGAGATCTGGTTTCTTGTGTTCTAAAGTGGAACGAGGCTTGCTCGGATTTTGAAAAAAAGGAGAAATTCTCTTCATGGCACAAGGAAGTGAGTTACAGAAATGCGTCTAATTTTAGAGTTCTTTTCCCGTTGTGACTGATATATATATATATATATATATATATATATATATATATATAATATATATATATATATATATATATATATATATATGGGTGGTGTTTGGAATTCCCGCTTGGAACTAGCATTATATTAAGACACCTTTCAGACCTGTGGACTGGTCGGGGTCAGTGGGAGCTTTGAGTGGCTTTAGGAATAGCCTATCGCCAGAACCACACTGATCACCTGTTCTATGGCGCCTTACTGACGTCAAAATTTTTATAGTTTACGATTAAACGTCATCTGCATGAAAACACAGTGAGAATAACACATGGCCATCACCTGTATCGTAATTACCAGTTTTGTTGTTTTTGGCTGGACACGATGGTCAAAAATCATGTTGTTTCTAGTGGACGACAGGGTGACGTTTGACCATTCTGTCTGGCTGAAAAGCAAGAAAACGAACACATGTCGTGGTCCCACCTGGACGTCACGAAAACAGTAGGGGTGACTTGTCAAAAATTGGTACTCGTGACTCGTGTGTTACGTGGATTATGGCCCTTTAAGAGACTGCTTTTGCTGGACCATGGAATGCTGACCATTGGAAATGCCTGCAACATTAAGTTAGGCAAACTATGAATAAACACTGAAACGGTATTTGAAGTAACGCAAGTTTGATGCACAATGCAAAACAGACAAGTGTATTTCTGACAAAAATGTCATTTTTTTTTACATTTACGTTGTGATTATTTCAAGACAAGACTAAAGTGCCCGTTAGAACCTTCACGACTGAAGAGTCCTTACATTATTACATTACACTACAGATATTCAGAACTAAAAAACCCTTTCATTATTACATTACACTACAGATATTCAGGACTGAAGAGCCCTTACAATATTACATTACACTACAGATATTCAGGACTGAAGAGCCCTACATTATTACATTATACTACAGACATTTAGGACTAAAGAGCCCTTTTCACTGTTTGAGACAACACCATCATGACTAAAGAGCCATTTTCACTCAACAATACCAGATGTTCGGACAAAGGCGAGAAGACAATATGGCTGTGCGCATAGTGACCCAGGTCCCGTTCGTGCAAAGCACAGCCGTGCGCCGTCCGTCCGGGAGAAAAACACCTGCTCCCCTTCTTTCCTATTCCAGCTTACTGGCGACGGTCAAAGCCGTGCATAGTGCACCCGGCCCGACCCGTGTGAAGAGAGCTGTGATTTTGCCGGCCGTGCGAACCGTTCTTGACCCGGCCGTTCGGGTGAAGGGACCGAACTTCTCCCCTGATTTTTTTTACACTTGTTGTCTCCCTTTCCAACATTGACAACGAGAAACTGATCGCTGGCATGAGGAAGAGATTGTTCATTTACACAAAAGATGACCATAGTCATGCCAACAGAGATATTTTCACTGCTGCTTGGGACAACATATCAAGAGAAGTGGGAGGAATGGTAAGTAGTAAAAACGCTATCTGCTTTTTTTCACCAAATGAACAAAGTATATATATATATATATATATATATATATATATATATATATATATATATATATATATGTGTGTGTGTGTGTGTGTGTGTGTGTGTGTGTGTGTGTGTGGCCAGGTGAACAGAAAAACGGCGTGTGTTGTGTGTACAGTGTTTCATTGTTCCTCCACCACCCCCACAACATCATTTCCTGCTTTCTCGTGAGCGCCATTTTCAAATCGAAAGAAAATTGTGTGAGGCAGCCGGCTCCATCCAGGTCTCTTATGCACACTTTCATGAGCCGGACAACCAGATGGGGCACAGCATGGCCGGGTCCGGGTCCACTGAGCACGTTGCTAATCCTCTAATGATAGTCAGCATGAGGATGACAAGGTATGAAAGGAGAAGGGAGAGTGAGCACAGCTAAAAAAAAAAAAACGACGAGCAGGTAAGGGGAGGGAGAAAAGTCGACAAAATACGAGGAGAGTGGGTGGAAAGGAAGTGGGAGGGATGGTTTTTTTTTTTTTTTTTTTTTCACTCGTTCTCAGTAACACCGCAGGGTTTTTTTCTTCCTGCCAACATAAAGTAATTTCACTGTTCACGCTCTCTTGGCATCATAAAGTTCTTCCCTATATTTTGACTCATTATTGGATACCTTGACGGCATCAGAACAATTCTCTGTGTGAAAACTGTTGCTGTGGGTGATAACTTGCCGTTTTTTCTCAATGGTAGTACTGTACTCATCACTCTTTTCTGGAAGATAGTTCCCTTTTTTTAACCATACAAACACTCCAAGTGACCTACATATGACAGAGCTGCACTCTGTCCCATACGTTAGCGCATCACCAATGTCAGGACAGGGGGTTTTAAACATGTATTTTCACTTTCTCTTTTTTTTTTTACCTCCCTCCTGTCTTTCTTTCTTTTTTCCCTTCTTTCTCACTTTTTTGATTTTCTTTCCTGCTCTCTCTCTCTCACTCTCTTCTCCCTACCCCACTCTCTCTCTCTCTCTCTCTCTCTCTCTCTCTCTCTCTCTCTCTCTCTCGTTCGCTCGCTCTTGCATAAAAAGCTAGATATGCATGTAAAGTATGACAGCGCAACCAAATTTGCAAAGCAGGAGGTAACACGTAAATGACTACTTTGAATCTGAATTTCTCGGCTATTTCTGCCAGTCCCAAAATAGTGCGCGAGAGAGTCAAAAATAGTGAAGGGAAAATCCGAAGAAAAGCTCTTTTAGTAGGTGTGTGTTCTGAACAATGGGTCTCTTTCTCAACAGAGCATACAGGCTGAAGATGGGTGCTGAGGAATAGCGTGCTGGTTATGATGATGATGATGATGATGATGATGATGATGATGATGATGATGATGATGATGATGATGGTGATGGTGATGGCACTGGTGATGATGATGATGATGATGATCATGATGATGTGTGATGATGATGATGATGGTGATGGTGATGATGATGATGATGGTGATGGTGATGGTGATGATGATGATGATGGTGATGGTGATGATGATGATGGTGATGATGATGGTAATGATGATGATGATCATGATGATGATGGTGATGATGATGATGATGATGATCATCATCATCATCATCATCATATTGATGATGATAATGATTATTTTTTATTACTCTGCGTGTGTGTGTACGTGCTTGCGCATGAGTGTGTGTGTGTGTGTGTTTTCTACTAACTGAAATGGGTGGGAGGATGGGGGAGAATGAATGGGGTCAAAGACAGTTGAAGGGGATCTATGTACCCGGTCCCTTAAAAAAATCTTTTTGAAAGGAAGAAAAAAACTCAAGGAAAGATAACTCATGTCTTTGTACTGCAAATAACTCTAAAGAGTCAAAAACATTGACTGGAATCGCACGACAGAATAACCATCAGGATATCGACTGACTGCAATCTAGGCGCAATGTTTCACACCCATGTTATGGACTTTTGTGTGATTGAACTGTTGGCTGACTAACTGGGCAACAGTGCTTTGGGCGTGCCCACCAGCGCCATTTGTCCCATGAGAATGGCGGATTCACTCTCACCAAACGAGCGCTCTAACACAGATTACCTCCCTTGCCGACTTATGCACGTCGTCTGTAACCCAGTTTGAGTCACTCATGTGGTTCAGGTCGCTGGAATAGAAAAGGAGCGCGATATGGGGAGGTAAGGGCGGGGGCGGGGGGGTAGTGGGGGGGGGGGGGGGGGGGGGGGGGGGAGGGGGGGGGGGGGGAGGGGAGGTGTTGGGAGTAGGAAAGGAGAGGAGGGGGTGGTGGGGGGTGGAGGGCAGCTTACACCGGGCTGCCTGAGCATTTACCGATGGATAACTAAGCCATTCTTCATTCGCTGAATAGTATCATTACTGACAGTTCTTATACAGCGCCTGTCCAGTGTTAGATCAGCGCTTCACAATGCATACTCTGGTTGACACTATGGGCTGCCATCCCTGGGTAGAACCGACCGTCATTCTGTCGATCTCTCATTCAACTCAAGTTTTTCGATGTTTCACGCATGGGCGTCATCCATAGCAACGGCCAACTAGCCTAGCTTTCTTGCCAAAGTTGGCGATGGAATTTCCTGTGTCCGCAAGATCTTACGCGTGCTGCTTTCATACACGGAACCTGGATTATGCACGGGGCTACATTCTCTGCGCTGGACCGATCGACATAACAGAGCTGTGTACGTGTGCTTGAAAGTTAAGCTGGCTGATGTGATACTTTGATCAGCACTGCTCTTCATGGTCTTCACCGTATAGACACTGGTGTTAATCTGAATATTGGAGATGCTTATTTTGAAATGGAGCGAACGGACCTGTGGCTTTGTTCTGGTGGTTTTTTTCTTTGTTTCAGATCTAGGCTACTTAACAGCAATACACATTCAGTTTCTGTCTTAACATCATTGTGAAAAGGTCACTATTTCCCAGGCTTTTCATGATAGAGTACTGTGTTCCTGAGAGCCTTGAGTAGAGATAGAATGTTCTTTATTGTCTGGTTTCTTTGAAATTGAAAACAAGAATCCCTAAATCTTGAAATAAGATGCGATAACGCCCAGGCGCTTACCGGGAAAATCCGAAACAGGTCCCCCTCCCCACCCCCTCCCCTTTTCCCCCCCCCCTCTCTCTGGGCTGTAAAAAAAAGGGCGGGTTTGTCAGTATGCGGGATAAAGAACGCCATCGGGAATACCCGACGTGATGTCTATATATGACATGTTATGGAAATGTAAGCAACTGGGGTGGCGTAATCGGGGTGGCGTACACAACGCTGCTCTCTCTCTCTCTCTCTCTCTCTCTCTCTCTCTCTCTGTCTGTCTGTCTGTCTCCTCCTCTCTGTCTGTCTGTCTGTCTCTCTCTCTCTCTCTCTCTCTCTCTCTCTCTCTCTCTCTCTCTCACACACCACACACACACAAACACACATATACAGAGAGAGAGACAGACAAACAGGCAGACGGACAGGCAAACAGACAGACAGATAGACAGACAGATAGACAGATAGACAGACTGACCGGTAGGGTATGTGTGCGTGCGTGTATGAATGTATGTATGTGCTACAGAAATGCATTGTGACGGATTTTGTGGATGTTTTTCAAAATAGGCCTGTCTCTATAAACAGTGTTGAAGATCTACCAAGGCTGAAACCTGATCTATGCTTCATCGACCATCGAAACTCGGTGGCATTCGTCATCGAGGTTTCAAACCCATTTGACACATTCATACAAACATGCTATGAGGGCAAATTTCAAAAGTACATGCCTCTTTGCTATGCTCTTAGTGATGCCAGATTTAGCACGAAAGTGGTTGTTCTTGTAATAGTTCACTAGGCATAGTTCATAAAAGAGTGGTTTCAGGACTTTCAATGTTAGGACTGCCCATAACAAAATGTAAACAACTCGCAAAATACTTGAGCATGTCTGTCATGACTGGGTCAAGGCGTGTTTGGTCAAGGCGGAATCACCTCATGAACCAGCATTGAAACTGACAGATGTTGACTTTCAAACTGTGCTTTAAATATCGGCGGCTGACTAAAGCACTGACAGACAAAGAATTGGAGCCAGCTGGAGAGAGAAAGGACGTGGGGACAGAGAGAGAGAGAGAGGGGAGGAGAGAGAGAGAGAGAGAGAGAGAGAGAGAGAGAGAGAGAGAGAGAGAGAGAGAGAGAGAGAGACAGACAGACAGACAGACAGACAGACAGAAAGAGAACGTTTATCGATGCGCCTGCAATCTGGACTACTGTGCATTGTTGTTGATTTGTTATATATATATATATATATATATATATATATATATATATATATATATATATATTGTATGCCCCTGTGCACATGTTTCAGCGTATATGCTGCATATCGGTGTTTGCACAAATGAGTATCTATTAAGAAGCTGTTATACTGCTGACCTACTCCGAAGTATGTCTTTCCATTGTAAATGAAGTTAACGTTTCTCAGCTCATGATATACAGGTCCAGGGAGTCAAATCATTATTCAAACTGAAGCGCACACCAGGACAACGTTCGGAGTATGCACTATCTGCATTACAGACAATCATGTTTCACATCCACTTCAAGAGCATCTTCTCTCTCTGAGTGAACTGTCAAAATGACTGATGAGCAATATTGCTTTGAGCGTGCCCTGTGACGCCTTCTGTCCCACGAACACGGCTGAGTCACTTTCACTCTAACACTGATTACCTCCCTTGCAGTTTTCCTAAAACCGTCTACTAAATCCATGCTAATATCTTAGTTCGTTGTTGTCTATGCACATACCATCTTCACGTCTGAACGTGAAGGTGCTCGCCTGCCTGGAGACATGCACACGCAAGATTGTTTTCATCGTTGTTGGTGGTGTTGATTTTCAGGTGAAGAACCTTCCAACTGATGCTGAACTGGCCACGATGAGTGACAAGGAACTGTCGTACATATTCCACAGGTACTGCCGATGATCTAGGAGACTTGTGTACTGTGTGTATGTACTGTGTGAATGTACAGTGTGGTGTACTGTGTGAATGTGTTGTGTGATGTACTGTGTGATGTTGTGTAGTTAGTATGAAATGGTAACGTGTGGTGATGTACTGTGTGGTGTACTGTGTGATGTTGTGTTGTTAGTATGAAATGGTTACGTGTTGTGATGTTAGTTTTTCCGTGCATTGTCTTGTGTCAGGTGTCTTATTATGCCGTGACGTGTGTGGATGTCTCATATGTTATCATGTGTCAGGTGTCTTATTATGCCGTGACGTGTGTGGATGTCTCAAATGTTATCATGTGTCAGGTGTCTTATTATGCCGTGACGTGTGTGGATGTCTCATATGTTATCATGTGTCAGGTGTCTTATTATGCCGTGACGTGTGTGGATGTCTCAAATGTTATGATGTGTGCTGACATGTGTTTCGTAATGTCGTGTTGTGAAGAGTATGTTTATGAATGTCGCAACATTTTCAGCTTTTCGAATGGATGTTCACTTTCCGGAAAGCTGTGTGTGTGTGTGTGTGTGTGTGTGTGTGTGTGTGTGTGTGTGTGTGCGTGCGTGCGTGCGTGCGTGCGTGCGTGCGTGCGCGCTCGCGCGCGCGCGCGTGTGTGTGTGTGTGTGTGCGTGAGTGCGCGCATGTGCGCGTGCGTAGGTGCAAACGTGCCTGCGTGCCCGCGCGCGCGTGAGTGTGTATATGTGTAAGTGTGTGTCTCCCTGATGAGTCCGGTCCAGCGGACGAAAGGCGTCGGAGCAGGCTATATGAACGGTTCTGTTTTCAGGGCGGTTTCTGTCTTCAGGACGGTTCTGTCTTCAGGACGGTTCTGTCTTCAGGACGGTTCTGTCTTCAGGACGGTTCTGTCTTCAGGACGGTTCTGTCGTCAGGACGGTTCTGTCTTCAGGACGGTTCTGTTTTCAGGACGGTTCTGTTTTCAGGACGGTTCTGTCTTCAGGACGGTTCTGTCTTCAGGACGGTTCTGTTTTCAGGACGGTTCTGTCTTCAGGACGACTGACAATGGCTCCCCAAGCTGCTAGTGAAGGGTTTAACGTTAACTTTTTTTCTAACGTTTTTTTTTTTTCGTCTCGTTTTCTTTCTCCTCCCGTTCCTTCCGTCACTCCTCCCCCCCCCCCCCCCCCCCCCCCCCCCCCCCCCCCCCCCCCCCTTTCCTTTTTTAAAATCTTCGCCAATTGATTAATGTAATGACGGGAGATTTGGTAGCTTTCACTTCTTTCCCCCACAAGTAAATTGTAAATTGTTCAGCATAATATATATATATATATATATATATATATATATGTGTGTGTGTGTGTGTGTGTGTGTGTGTGTGTGTGTGTGTGTGTGTGCGCATGTGTGTGTGTACACACGAACTGTATGTGAATGGTTCTGTTTGCAAGATTGACTGCAATGGTACTCATATGCTAAAAGTCAATGGTTTTTCATTAATAATCTAACGCCTTTATTTTTTTGTTTCTGTTTCTGTTCTTCTTCTCTCACAGACCCTGTCCCCAACCCCTTCTTTTCGCTTTTGTTGTTTTCAGTCTTTTCCAACAGTCATTGTTGTGATGACAGAGGAATCGTTAGCTTGCACTTGTCTTGGCCGTCCATCTGCCCGTCTGTCTGTCTGTCTGTCTGTCTGTCTGTCTGTCTGTCTGTCCGTCGTCGTCTCTCTAGACTGGTGTTGAACGTCTGGCAGTTGATGACACGTTACAGAGTTCAAACCCTCCTCTCGCACTTCTCTTGTTTTGTCTTTTCTTTTTTTCTTAACGGTGTTTGAGGATTTTTTTTTCTCTTTTCTTCTTTCTTTTAAAACTAGAGACCTGCAATCGGTTGAAGGTTGCTTCCACAGAACATAATTATGTGCCCCATAGTGTAAGACGACATGGAGAACTTAACGTTAGGGTTGTTTCCACAGAACATGTCTACCCCCATAGTATAAGACGACATGGTGAATTTCGCACTAAGGTAAAAAAGCAGAAGGTTGGAATGACGACATTTGTAGCTCGATTGAGACATTGCTCTCTTTCAGAGAGTACAACTGCTTCAATTCATCGAAGCTTCAACACAGAATCGATCTTTTCGTCATGTTTGTTAATAATCTTTTCTGATCTTGCTATTTGAAGTAGAGCGAGCCCCCCACCCCTGATTTCTTTTTTTCCGTCCCTAACTTCCTCTGCACACACAAACACACACACACACACACACGCACGCACGCACGCACGCACGCACGCACGCACGCACGCACGCACGCACGCACGCACACACACACACACACACACACAGTACGCCCGCGCGCATTGTGATTGACTGATTGACTGACTGTTAGACCGAACAGTGGCACGTTTTAAGCGGTTGACTCAGTGATGAAGTGATTGACCGCTCGGTTGTCCTGTCTAGTTATCTCAGCAACACCGACTACCAGTGCCAGCGCATGATACGGGTGGGCGAGGCTGGTGACGGGGGCTATGAGACCTGTGACGACTATCAGTACCCGCCCTTTACGGCCCTGTCTCGTCTATTCCTTTGGGTGAGTCAGTGTTAGCTCCCCCCTTCCCCTTCCCAGTGCCGCCCCCCGTCATTCCGCCTGGTATGTCTCTCTGTTTGTATGTCTGTCTATCCGTCTCTCTCTCTCTCTCTCTCTCTCTCTCTCTCTCTCTCTCTCTCTCTCTGTAAGTGTCTTTCTGTCTGTCTGTCTCTCTCTCGGTAAGTGTCTGCCGGTCCGTTTCTCTGTCTGTCTGTCTGTCTGCCTGCCTCTCTCTGTACCTGTTTGTTTGTCTGTCTGTCTGTCTGTCTGCTTGTCTGTACTGTCTGTCTCTCTCTCGGTAACTGTCCGTCTGTTTGTCTGTCTGTCTGTCTCTCTCTCTGTCTGTCTCTGTCTGTCTGTCTGTCTGTCTGTCTCTCTCTCTCTCTCTCTCTCTCTTGTATACATTTGAGTACATAAGTATCTAGAGAAGTGTACAGACTCTCTCTCTCTCTCACTCTCTCTCCTCCCGCCCCTCTCTCTCACTCCCTCCCTCCCTCTCTCTCTCTCTCTCTCTCTCTCTCTCTCTCTCTCTCTCTCTCTCTCTCGTATACGTCGCAGCAGGAAAGTATCTAAAGAAGTACACAGAATTGCACGTCACTTTTTGTAGACTTCAAAAAAAGCATTTAACTCAGCAAACAGAAAGATATTATAAGCCTGCCTTGAGAAAAACTGGTGTCAGTGGGAAATCGTATAAAGCGATCGATGCTATGTAGATTCAGTCCTTGCATGTACATGAAAAAACGGTGTCTATTGTGACTTACTTCGTTGCCTCCATGGTGTAAAAAAGGGTTGCCTGTTGAGTCCTCAAAACTTTGCATTTTTTGTAAGTTAATTGGCCATTGAATGTCACAAAATGGGAGACTGAATACCACTCATCCAAACGTTCATGCTATTATTTGCCGATGATGTGATTCTGCTTACAGTGACGCTAATTGTTTGCCGAATCAGCTGACTGTGGTATTCAAAAATAAAGGTGATAAACTGTAGCTGACTGTTTTGAGATAAGCTTAATAAGATAAAATATTTATAAAAGATATAGTTTTTTGTATGGGTGGTCCTTTAGCTTAACGACAAAAGTGGTTGAATAATAATGTTGAAGGAAAGGCAAGCAGTACATACAAATATTAAAGAAAGAATGGTATTTACCACACAGACAAGTGTGAATGCTGCATGGTCTGAAACATGCAGAAAGGGAAGAAAGGTATAATAGAAATTGTAATGTGTATGAAGAAACTGACACAGCAGACCCTTCTCTGTGTAGGAAATTATTCAGTACGCAGATAGAACCTGTGTCAACGTATGCACGGAGACATGGTTCCCGAAGAAAATCTTCAGATGGAAAAAGTACACACTCTAAGTATTAGGGCATCATGAACACTTCGCTGCATTCATCTAACACAGTGATGACGGTTATTCTGGAAGATACCCTCTACATAGTACAGCTTCCAGAAAAGGCGTTGAATATTTGTTAAAGCTTATATATCTGCTAATAACCGTTAACTTTCACAATGGAGTGACTTAGGGCGGAAAACGAAGCAAAGTTTAGAAAGAGGGGGTTAGTAACCGTCAAGGACATAGACAAACAAGGAGCATGACTAGACACAATGCATTTCGACCTTTTGGGTCTTTCTCGGGCAAAAATAAATAACTTAAACGGAGAACGAGAAACCGCTTATCTTGTCATGCTCCGTAATGCATCCACGCTCCAAGCATTGGCATCTAATTGATTACGTCATCACCAGGAAGAGAGATGTGCGAGACGTGAGAGTGACGAGGGCCATTTGTGGTGCCGACTGCTGGACTGATCATCGCCTCATTTTGTCAAAATTTAAAAACTCCGCATCCTGCCCATGCGAAGACCCCAAGGTCAGAACACTGCTCAAACCTCTCCAAGCTCAAGGGCAGTAAAGTTGCAGAAGATTTCTCCAATGACCTAGATGGCAGGCTGCCCAAGACACGAGATGATGACCTCAGCAGCATTGAAGAGCAGTGGGATTCCTTCAGAAATGCAGTCTACTTTACTGACCTTGAAACCTCGGACCAGCAACCCGTAGAAACCAAGACTGGTTTGATGAGAATGACGCAGTAGTGCAGACACTACTGTCAGAGAAACACCAGCTGTTCAGAGCGCACTAGAATGACCCCACATCACAAGCTGAGAATGATGCCTTCACCGGCGCAAAACAAAAAGTGCAGAAGAGGCTTCGCGTAATGCAGAATGCCTGGTTCAGCAAAAAGGCCGATGAAATCTAGGGCTACGAAGACAGTCATGACACCAAGCGTTTCTATGATGCTCTGAAGGCTGTGTATGGACCCCCAGTCCTCTGGCTCCTCCCCCTTCCTCAATGCAGATGGGACCCAGCTGCTGACAGAAAAGAAGCAGATTCTGGAGAGATTGGCTGAACATTTTAACCAGGTTCTCAACCGCCCTGCCTCAATCAATGACGAGGCCATTGCACGCCTACCTCAAGTGGAGATCAGGCAAGACCTTGACAACTCCCCCCCCCCCCCCCCCCAAGAAGAAGTCAGAAAGGCAATCAAACAACTTTCCTGTGGCAAAGCGCCAGGATCTGATGCAATCCCTGCCGAAGTTTACAAATCAGGAGGCCCAGCCTTGACACAGAAGCTGACGCAGCTCTTCCAGTCCATGTGGAATGAAGAGAGAGTCCCACAACAGTTGAAAGATGCCAACATTCTGCACTTCTACAAGAGAAAAGGCAACCGCCAGTCCTGCGACAATCATCGAGGCATCTCTCTCTTGTCCATAGCTGGGAAGATCTTGGCTCATGTCCTGCTCAACCGCCTTTTACTACACCTTAAGCAGGGTCTCCTCCCAGAAAGGTAGTGTGGCTTTCGTGCAGAACGTGGAACTGCAGACATGATTTCTGCTGCACGACAGCCCCAGGAAAAATGCCAAGAACAGCAGAGCGATCTGTTCATGACCTTTGTCGATCTGACCAAGGCCTTCGATACGGACAGCAGAGATGGCTTGTGGAAAATCATGGAGAAATTTGGCTGTCCCAGCAGGTTCATTACGATAGTCCGACAGTTCCACGACGGCATGATGGTGAAAGTACTGGATGATGGAGACGCGTCAGAAGCCTTTCCAGTGACCAACGGCGTAAAGCAAGGCTGCGTCCTCTCCCTTACACTCTTCAGCATGGTCTTCTCCGCCATGCTGACTGATGCCTTCCGTGACTTCCAGGGTGGCATACACGTCAGATACAGAACTGACGGTGGGCTGTTCAACCACAGGCGATTTGCAGGCTGTTACAAAGGTGAAAGAGACCGTCATCAGGGACTTCTTGTTTGCTGATGACTGCGCCCTCAGTGCCAGCACAGAGCAGATGATGCAGCACGAAATGGACTGCCTGTCACGAGCCTGCGACAACTTCGGTCTCTCCCTTAGCACCAAAAAGACCGAAGTGATGTATCAGCCTGCACCAGGTAAACCCTACCAGGAACCACACATCATGGCAGAACTTACAAGCAGTTGACAACTTCACCTATCTGGGCAGCACACTCTCACGAGCTGTGAATATTGACGCAGAGGTCAAGAACAGGGTTGCCAAAGTCGGCTCTGTGTTTGGGAGACTCCGTGAAAATGTCTGGGAGCAGAGAGGACTAAGCCTTACCACCACGCTGAAGGTCTACCATGCAGTGGTACTGACCAATCTCCTCTATGCCAGTGAGACCTGGACTGTCTACGGCAGACACGCCAAACAGCTTAACCATTTTCACCTCAGCTGTCTCCGCAGACTCCTACACATCAAGTGGCAGGACAAAGTCCCAGACACTGAAGTCTTGGAAACGGCCAGCATCCCCAGCATCTACACTCTCCTTCAGAAATCCCGAGCCAGATAGTCTGGGCCACATCGTCAGAATGCCAGATAGTCGACTGCCGAAACAACTGCTGTACGGAGAACTGGGTCAGGGCAAGCGCAGATTTGGGGGGACAGAAGAAACGTTTCAAGGACTGCCTCAAAGTGTCCCTCAAAGGTCTGAACATCAGCCTCAACACCCGGGAGTCGCTTGCCCTGGACCGCCCAGCCTGGCGAAGCAGTCTCACAAAGGGTGCATCTACATCAGAGAAGAGACGCGCAGCAGCAGAAGCTGAGAGAAAGCGAGCCGAGCGCAAGGCCAGCTACCTCCACCTCCACTGTAGGCGTTCCTTCCGGGCCCAGATCGGCCTCACCAGCCACCTGCGGACCCACACTCAGCAATCTTCCATCTGAGATTGAAGTCATGGTCATCTTCGAAATCGAAGGACGAACACACACATGTCATTTTATAAAAATATGTGACATAAAGACTATACGGATTAATGCAAGTAAATCTATGTCTGAAGCATCTGCCTCTCTTTCTCTGTCTCTCTTTCTCTGTCTCTCTCTCTGCCCCCCCCCCCCCCCCCCCCCCCCCCCCCACCGACACACACACATTTACAGAGAGAGAGAGAGAGAGAGAGAGAGAGAGAGAGAGAGAGAGAGAGAGAGAGAGAGAGAGAATAACACAATAGCAACCATCTGAAAGACAAATAAGCGAACACCTCTATTTCAGTGTTTGACAATGGATGATGATCTCGTCTCGCTCGCTTTGAGGCGTCTGCATAGAATCTTTTTAAATGCACTTTTTTTTTAAACGTAAACCACGCGCGTACTCTGCATAAAGTAATCCGCTAATTATGTGAAATTATGCCCGTCCTCTGCATAAAGTAATCCGCTAATTATGTGAAATTATGCCCGTCCTCTGCATAAAGTAATCCGCTAATTAGGTGAAATGATGAAACTGGTTCAAATCCAGAGCCGATGTAACACGATGTAGACACAACTGTACCAAAAACACAACCAAGGGAAATCATCTGATAGGATTTTCAATACTCAAACCTCCACGCGATAACTTCCCTTTGATGACGTTGGATTCTTTCTTTCTTAAAACCAGAAGAAGAAGAAGAAGAAAAAATAAATAAAAGAAAAAGAAATCATACGTGCAAGCCTCAGAGCTTATCTGACATTCTTATATATTGATATTTTTTTTTCTAACTTAAATCACACTTTGATCCTACGGAAAGACAACACAACAGAGAGAAATCCTGTTTACAGGCAACTGAGCGGTCGTGTTATCTGAACACAGTGATTTTTTGCGCGTATCAACACTGCCAAGATTCAGCACTTCCTATGGCGTCACACGTCAAGAACGTCACGTATTGCGATGGACGCCACAGGACGCAGGCCAGGCATTTCGAGTGCTGAACTGCTTCTCTAAAACACTGAGATTGCGTGCCAGA
Source organism: Conus betulinus (assembly GCA_016801955.1). Lineage (NCBI taxonomy): Eukaryota > Metazoa > Mollusca > Gastropoda > Neogastropoda > Conidae > Conus > Conus betulinus. The sequence continues at coordinate 1,806,039 of JADBJO010000003.1, read as the reverse complement.
CACATTTCTGTTAGTATTCATACATTTACTCATTTGTTTATTTATCTATTGAGGCTCCTTGTGTAGAGCTTAAATCTCGGTTACAGATGTTTCTCGTTGACACTCAATTTCTCGTAGAGTTCTTTGAATGAGACTGAAAACCGAAGTTCTGTTCATAAACTTACGCGTGACATTTAGCAAACACGTAGAATCCCGTTATCAACTTTCCAAAGAGAAGAACAGCTTGACTGTTGGTTTGTCTAACACGTATACACCTAACGTGCACCCATCGTGAGAAATCGGAAGAACTGGCGAAAAATTAAGTGACTGACATTCGATTGAATGAGACTGGAAACGACTGAATGTGGAGCTAGCAGACAGCTCCTCTATCGGCTCTACCCAGGTATGCAAACTGTAAACAACCTGAAAACCGAACAACACGTGCAGCCAGTCCGCACGTGTAAACAGTGACATTGGGCCATATAACACCGGCAGTAGACAACCCAAAACCATCCTGACGAGAGCCAGCGCTCGAAACAGAGCTGTCGATTTTAAAACTTCCTTTTACCATCCTATTTTTTAACAGATATTGCTCCCCAAGGGGTCGAGCATTTTAAGAAGAATTTTTTAGGCATATTAGTGATATATATATATATATATATATGTATATATATATGTATATATATATATATATATATATATATATATATATATATATATATGTGTGTGTGTGTGTGTGTGTGTGTGTGTGTGTGTGTGTGTGTGTGTGTGTGTGTGTGTGAACTGTCTGCGTGTCTATGTATCTATCCGTCTGTGAATACAGTGATCATGCTATCATCTGCTTTACTTATTTATCAGCGAATCAAGTAAACGTAACTGATTGGGTTAGACTGGATTAACTTTTATCGTCAGAAAATTAATTCTTTTGCTTAAGAATGTATTTTGTTAATTAGCTATTTGGTTACAGTCACTGACGAATTGATGTGGCTTCTCCTCACTTGAGATGATGTCACTTCCAGGATCGGGCATGACTTTACCTTTGACGACGATGCGGCCTTGCTGTACGGCTGTAATGTGTCTTCGTTTGATCCCAGGTAAGTAGTGTTGTCCGCCATGCGATACCGACTCAGAGTATCGCTGTCGTCCTCTTTAACGTCACTATTACTATCATAATACCATATATTTACATACATAGTCATATATATACATATATATAGTCATAACAAGTTAAGGGCCACAGGTCGATTTTGACCACTGCAAGAAAGATACGTGTATAAAAGATGTTATGACAAATGGACCGGTAGACCTGGTTACAAAGGTAGCCTATCGACTTATGAAAACGCGTGCACTTGTGGTCACTTTATGCATTGAGTGAAAGCCTTGTGAGCATTAGTGATCTTCGTGAGTTTTTGTGTCAACTTTTGGCTGCTTTACCTGCGAAAACAGGATTAGAGGGCGAAATCTGCATGACACGCATGAACGTTCAGGTTAATGTTAACACTTGTCAGCATTCGCCAGCCAGGGATGGCTATAAAAGTCACGAAATCTGAGCTCCTACAAGCATGCCTCCAAGAACAAATTTTGCACCCTGGACAGCGGACGCGCCCTGCGTGGCTGAACGAAGGCCTGTCATCACGAGAAGTTGGAAGACGACTGGGAGTAAGCCACTCTGTGATCCAGAGGCTGCAGGAACGTTCCAGGCCACAGGCACAAAAGAAGAACGCCCTTGCTCCGGACGTCCACACAGCACCAACAGTCAGGACGATCGTTTCCTCCGGCTGTCCACGCTGTGCAAGCGTACTGTTACTGCCTTCACTCTGAGACATGAACTGACAGCTGTCAACAGGATCGTCAGCTCCAGCACCATCCGCAACCAGCTACACGAGTTTGGCCTCCACTCAAGACGTGCAGCCATCAGGATCCCCCTGACACCGGCTCATCGTCAGGCCCGTGTAGCCTGGTGTCAGTAACATCAGCCTAATGACCAGGCAGCAATGGTCCCAGGTCTTGTTCACCGACGAGTCCCGCTTCATTGTCGCCTTCAGTGACGGCAGAAGACGAGTCTGGTGCAGGCAAGGAGAGTGGTTTGTGAGACTGCGCTGTTCGTGGGGTTGACCGCTGTGGAGGAAACTCAGTGATGGTGTGGGGTGGGTTCCAAGAACCTTTGTACGTCATCCAGGGTTCTATGACCGGACTGGGCCTCAGGAATGAGATTGTTCAGCCTCTCATCCAGCCAGCTCTGCAAACCATGGGCTGAGGGCAACCTTTCAGGACGATAACGCTCCTCCTCATCGAGCACGGGTCGTCACTGACTTCATGCATCAGCAAGGGATCCCAAGGATGGACTGGCCTGCTCGTTCACCTGACTTGGTCCCAACTGAGCACCGGTGGGACGTTCTGGGACAAAGGGTGGCCACAATCACCCCCCTCCTGCGGATGTCAATCAGCTGGCACAATTTCTGCAACAAGAGTGGCAGAACATCCCCCAGAACACTCTCAGGAATCTTGTGCATTCCATGCGCCAGCGCTGCCTTGAATGTCTGGCGGCTAACGGGGGTCACGCCCGATATTAATTTTGTTGAAATGTGCTTACCTGATTCCTGACTTTTGAAAAGAGGGGTGTGGTGATTTGAACCTGTACTGTTGCTCTGTTTTTGAATGAATTTGATCATAACCTCTATGGCATCGCAGGTTAATGAAGGAATTAACTATTTCATATTTTAGATTGCCTCGCGTGTGGTTTTTCTGTCTTTGGTGGTGCTGTTGCGAGATGGCCCTTAACTTGTTGTGACTAGTATATATGGATGTGCCAGTGAAAGGTTTAATATTTATATTACCCTGATTTTTCGTTCTCATTTTTTTCCTTCCCTCGTCCCCTCGTCCCCCCCCCCCCCTCCCCCCCTCCCCCCCCCTCCCCCCCCCCCCCCCCCCCCCCCCCCCCCCCCCCCCCCCCCCCCCCCCCCCCCCCCCCCCCCCCCCACCCCCCCCCCCCCCCCCCCCCCCACCTTGCTCTTGATATCATTGCCAAGCCATTAATGTAATGACGGAAGAATTTTTTGCCTGCACTTGTCTTCCCCTACTACTACTAAACTGTTCAACATAATATTGTTTGGTAACATGTGAAGATTGCATCTCTCAGGAGATTCAAGTAAAGCTGTTCTGCACAATTCTTAGCAGCTGGCAATGCGGGTTCTTTAAAACAGCAGAGCTGACCAGTTTGACAGTTGGAACCTTTTGACCTCCCTTGCATCATCAAATGGATCCCCTAGCATAGGCTCTCAAAGATCCCCCCCCCCCCCCCCCCCCCCTACATTTCATACTGTCTACATAATGAGTATGGTTTTTTTCAGCAACTTATTTCGTTACCTCACTTTCCGTTTGTTTGCATCCCTTCGCTGTGTACTGTAGATGCTGTTTGATTCTATTTTTGAATCCTTGGCGGTGAGAATACCACAGAATTATAGACTGGGTTACACCTCTAATGCCAAAAGGAGGACAGGGACTACCAGTCGTGTCATCCTGATGAATTTGAACCAGCTGATGTTAAGATTCGGTGCAGACAATATTAATGATTACGTTTTCAGAATAGTTTATGATGGATCCCATATGGTGCTAGTGAAGAGTTTACTATTTGCAACTCAGTGACGTATTATTTTCGTATTATCTTTCTTATGTACCGATGTACTGTGTTTGCATCAAATTATATTGTGTTTTAATAAGTCGTGTTAAAGCACACAACTTAAGAGGGACAACAAATTGCTCTGAGAATTTCAAACGATTTAACCAAGTTTTTTTTTTTAGTGTTGGGTGTTTGATTTACTCATCACAATGCGTTTTACTTTAAAATTGAGAAAACGCACCATACTATAGTCTACTTATTTCTAATGCGAACTGCTACAAGTAAATGTTTTTGCGTTTACTTGGTCTCTCCTTATGACAGAGAAGACCAGAATGTTTAACACGTCCATGTGTGTACTGCGCGCATAATCTGCCATACTTACATACACTGCATTTGGCATTTAGCTTTGTTCAAAGACCTCGTTTTCAGTCACCACTCTGCTGGACATTGTTAGGAGGACAGCACTCCTGGCAGGGTCATCTGCTCTAAAGGGATCCTTCCTCTGTCTGTGGGTGCTGTTGACGCCCTGTTCCTCCCACTGTCTGTGGGTGCTGTTGACGCCCTGTTCCTCCCACTGTCTGTGGGTGCTGTTGACGCCCTGTTCCTCCCTCTGTCTGTGGGTGCTGTTGACGCCTTATTCCTCCCTCTGTCTTTGGGTGCTGTTGAGGCCCTATTCCTCCCTCTGCCTGTGGGTGCTGTTGACGCCCTATTCCTACCTCTGTCTGTGGGTGCTGTTGACGCCCTGTTCCTCCCTCTGTCTGTGGGTGCTGTTGACGCCTTATTCCTCCCTCTGTCTGTGGGTGCTGTTGAGGCCCTATTCCTCCCTCTGCCTGTGGGTGCTGTTGACGCCTTATTCCTACCTCTGTCTGTGGGTGCTGTTGACGCCCTGTTCCTCCCCTCTGTGGGTGCTGTTGACGCCCTTGACGCCCTGTTCCTCCCACTTTCTGTGGGTGCTGTTTGACGCCTTAGCTTTCCTCTGTCTGCGGGTGCTGTTGATGCCCTATTCCTCTGTCTGTCTGTGGGTGCTGTTGATGACCTATTCCTCTATCTGTCTGTGGGTGCTGTTGACACCCTATTCCTCCCAATGTCTGTGGGTGCTGTTGACGCCCTATTCCTCCCACTGTCTGTGGGTACTGTTGACGCCCTATTCCTCCCACTGTCTGTGGGTGCTGTTGACGCCCTATTCCTCCCTCTGTGGGTGCTGTTGACGCCCTATTCCTCCCTCTGTCTGTGGGTGCTGTTGACGCCCTATTCCTCCCTCTGTCAGTGGATGCTGTTGACGCCCTATTCCTCCCTCTGTGGGTGCTGTTTGACGCCCTGTTCCTCCCTCTGTGGGTGCTGTTGACACCCTATTCCTCCCTCTGTGGGTGCTGTTGACGCCCTATTCCTCCCTCTGTCTGTGGGTGCTGTTGACGCCCTATTCCTCCCTCTGTCTGTGGGTGCTGTTGACGCCCTATTCCTCCCTCTGTCTGTGGGTGCTGTTGACGCCCTATTCTTCCCTCTGTCTGTGGGTGCTGTTGACGCCCTATTCCTCCCTCTGTCTGTGGGTGCTGATGACGGCCTATCCCCCCCTCCCCCCTCTGTGGGTGCTGTTGACGCTCTATTAAGCCTGCTGAGTCTGACCAGGGACAGTTCCTGTGTTGCCATGGGGTCTACGGTGTGCGCTGAGATTCACACAGGGACCTCGGCGATCGCCCCATCTGAAAGATTAGAAATGGTGATGATGATGATGATGATGATGATAATGATGATGACGATGATGATGATA
>JADBJO010000003.1:1785673-1798173 GCA_016801955.1 Conus betulinus | reverse complement strand
TGCGCTTGCACGCATGTGTGCGTGCGTGTGTGTGTGTGTGTGTGTGTGTGTGTGTGTGTGTGTGTGTGTGTGTGTGTGTTTGTTTGCGCGCGCGCGCGCGCGCGCGCGCGCGCGTGTGTGTGTGTGTGTGTGTGTGTGTGTATGTGTTTACATACATGTGTGTTTACGAGCACCCACGCGTGATTAAACGAAGCATTTATATACGTTTTTTTTTCCCACAGAAAACTCTGGACTTACTGAAAATCGACATCGAAGCCTCAGAGTGGGCCACCCTTGAAAACATCATCGCCACAGGAGAGCTGAGTAAGGCGCGACAACTCCTGATTGAGTTCCACCCAGATCCCACGGTGGGTCTTCGACGGGAAATATCAATACTGCGCAACATTGAAGCTTTAAGCTTTCGACGCTTTCGTACTCATTTGCATACAGTCAAACAAAAACAGGTTCATGACCCGAAAGTGTTTCCCGTGGCAAGACTACCTTGCTGCTACGAACTGGGTTTTGTGACGAACGGCTGGCCAGAGACTATTCCGTGGGAAAGAAGTAAATTGGTGACTGCGTCAAGAATTGGGGGAAAATGTGAAGTGCACGAATTATACAAGGTTATTTTGTTATGACCATTTTCTAAGGAAAATCTTTTTGTTTGGCTTAAGAAGATATTAAGACTCAGGCACTGCAAGTGTAATGACCAAACTGTACAAAATAGGAAACAGAACCACACCAATCTCTCTCTCTCTCTCTCTCTCTCTCTCTCTCTCTCTCTCTCACACACACACACACACACACACACACACACACACACACACACACACACACACACACACACACACACACACACACACACACACACACACACCACACACACACATACACACTTTACTCACCAAACATAAAGGGAAATGATATCAAAGTGGAAGCTTGTATTGAAAAGAAAGAGCAAAAGAAATAACCACGCCATTATGTCAAACCAAATTCATAAATATGAAAGAAAACATACAACACCGCCAAACAAGAGAAACAAACAAATTACAAGACATCTGGTAATTGGTTTGGGTTTTTTGCTGTTGTTTTTTTTTCTGTTTTTTTTTTTTTTTTTGTTGTTGTTGTTTTTTTTTTTGCTTTCGTTCGGCGGCTTAGTGATTCTCTTTTAAGTTTGTTTCAGTTTCCATCATAGGTCATCTCACTTTGAAACTAAATTTATGTTAAAAAAATGAAAGACAGGAAAGAAACAGAAAGGTTATCTCATACCAGATTTTCATTTGGTATGGAGGAAGCGGAAGGTTGTGGTTTTTCTACGAGGATAAACAGGTTTCTTAAATAGTAACTGATGTGTTGTGATGATTGTCATATAAGCGTAGTGGATATAAATAGCAAAGACATATTTCGAGGTCATTATCTATAGCAGATCTTTTCTCCGCATTCCAATAGTCGACCAGTAGCATATTTCGGCATAGTAGATGGACAAACAAGTCTATGTTCTTAAAAAGTGTTTTTTTTTCCCCCCTACTTTATGATAAATGAAGCCGTACGTTGGTAGCCTCCCTTGTTTTAAACGTGTGTGACTTCACCGAGCAAGAAACAATGATTCTGTGCTTGTCTTTTCGCCGCCGACTTCTGTCCTATCTTGCCTGACATTACTTCACTGGTTACCTATCCAGGCATGTGTTAAAATATCAAATTGTAGTATTACAATGTCATGTTCATTCCTTTCGTTTCTGACTTATCTTTCTAAACTCTTACATCCGTACCAGTTTTCTCCATTTTCTTGTTCTGTCTTTTCCCTCATGCGTGACGTGTTAATGTTGAACGCTTTTAAACTTGGATTCAAACTTCTCCTGATCCGGAAAATCAGATTCTAGTGCCGAAACTTTCAACAGATTTTTGCGAAGAGCAAGCTTTTAGGTCATGTCCACACACATCCTAGTACTCTGTGTAAACGGCGTCTTGTGCAATGAGCGTGGCCTTTGCTTGTTACAGACGGCGCACTCAAAAATGCATGTTTCACGCATGTCTGTATCTTGATCTCACTGTCACAAACCTCAACTCGCTGCTTTACCACATTCTGTATCTTTATCTTTATCTCACTGTCACAAACCTCAAGTCGATACTTTACCACGTTCTGTATCTTTATCTCACTGTCACAAACCTCAACTCGCTACTTTACCACATTCTGTATCTTGATCTCGCTGTCACAAAACCTCAACTCGCTACTTTACCACATTCTGTATCTTGATCTCATGTCACAAACCTCAAGTCAATACTTTACCACGTTCTGTATCTTTATCTCACTGTCACAAAGCTCAGCTCGCGACTTTAACGCATTCTGTATCTTGATCTCACTGTCACAAACCTCAACTCGCTACTTTTACCACATTCTGTATCTTGATCTCACTGTCACAAACCTCAAGTCGATACTTTACCACATTCTGTATCTTTATCTCACTGTCACAAACCTCAACTCGCTACTTTACCACATTCTGTATCTTGATCTCACTGTCACAAACCTCAAGTCGATACTTTACCACATTTCTGTATCTTGATCTCACTGTCACAAACCTCAACTCGCTACTTTACCACATTCTGTATCTTAATCTCACTGTCACAAACCTCAAGTCGATACTTTACCACATTCTGTATCTTGATCTCACTGTCACAAACCTCAACTCGCTACTTTACCACCACCTGAAAAAAAAAAAACTGAAAAAAAAAAATCTTTAGATTTCTTCATTTCCTGGATGAACTGTTTTGTGTATTTTCTAAAATGTCTATCATTTGTTATATCTGAAGAAGACATAATTATTGACAGATTCGCTTGCTTGTTTTGTACTGCATACACAATCAGTGTTACTACTCCGTATCCCAGATTGTGCCTTCATTTATATATTGCCATGCTGCACACTGGACCAGAACGGAGAGCTCTCTTGTGTCCTTGCTGCTACACCTATCTGTCTGGAACTCTTTCTCTTGTCCCCATGCTGCTACACCTGTCTGTCTGGAACTCTTTCTCTTGTCCCCATGCTGCTACACCTGTCTGTCTGGAACTCTCTTGTCCCCATGCTGCTACACCTGTCTGTCTGGAACTCTTTCTCTTGTCCCCATGCTGCTACACCTGTCTGTCTGGAACTCTTTCTCTTGTCCCCATGCTGCTACACCTGTCTGTCTGGAACTCTCTTGTCCCCATGCTGCTACACCTGTCTGTCTGGAACTTTCTCTTGTCCCCATGCTGCTACACCCTGTCTGTCTGGAACTCTTTCTCTTGTCCCCATGCTGCTACACCTGTCTGTCTGGAACTCTTTCTCTTGTCCCCATGCTGCTACACCTGTCTGTCTGGAACTCTTTCTCTTGTCCCCATGCTGCTACACCTGTCTGTCTGGAACTCTTTCTCTTGTCCCCATGCTGCTACACCTGTCTGTCTGGAACTCTTTCTCTTGTCCCCACGCTGCTACACCTGTCTGTCTGGAACTCTTTCTCTTGTCCCCATGCTGCTACATCTGTCTGTCTGGAACTCTTTCTCTTGTCCCACGCTGCTACACCTGTCTGTCTGGAACTCTTTCTCTTGTCCCCACGCTGCTACACCTGTCTGTCTGGAACTCTTTTGTCCCCATGCTGCTACACCTGTCTGTCTGGAACTCTCTTGTCCCCCCGTGCTGCTACATCTGTCTGTCTGGAACTCTTTTGTCCCCATGCTGCTACACCTGTCTGTCTGGAACTCTTTCTCTTGTTCCCACGCTGCTACAACTGTCTGTCTGGAACTCTCTTGTCCCCATGCTGCTACACCTGTCTGTCTGGAACTCTCTTGTCCCCATGCTGCTACACCTGTCTGTCTGGAAACTCTTTCTCTTGTCCCCACGCTGCTACACCTGTCTGTCTGTCTGAAACTCTCTTGTCCCCATGCTGCTACACCTGTCTGTCTGGAACTCTTTCTCTTGTCCCCACGCTGCTACACCTGTCTGTCTGGAACTCTCTTGTTCCCACGCTGCTACACCTGTCTGTCTGGAACTCTTTCTCTTGTCCCCATGCTGCTACACCTGTCTGTCTGGAACTCTCTGGTCCCCATGCTGCTACACCTGTCTGTCTGGAACTCTTTCTCTTGTCCCCATGCTGCTACACCTGTCTGTCTGGAACTCTTTCTCTTGTCCCCATGCTGTTACAACTGTCCGTCTGGAACTCTTTCTCTTGTCCCCATGCTGCTACACCTGTCTGTCTGGAACTCTCTTGTGTCCCATGCTGCTGCTACACCTGTCTGTCTGGAACTCTCTTGTTCCCCACGCTGCTACACCTGTCTGTCTGGAACTCTGTCTCTTGTCCCCATGCTGCTACACCTGTCTGTCTGGAACTCTCTTGTTCCCACGCTGCTACACCTGTCTGTCTGGAACTCTCTTCTCTTGTCCCCATGCTGCTACACCTGTCTGTCTGGAACTCTTTCTCTTGTCCCCACGCTGCTACACCTGTCTGTCTGGAACTCTTTCTCTTGTCCCCATGCTGCTACACCTGTCTGTCTGGAACTCTTTCTCTTGTTCCCACGCTGCTACATCTGTCTGTCTGGAACTCTTTCTCTTGTCCCCATGCTGCTACACCTGTCTGTCTGGAACTCTTTCTCTTATCCCCATGCTGCTACACCTGTCTGTCTGGAACTCTTTCTCTTGTCCCCATGCTGTTACAACTGTCCGTCTGGAACTCTTTCTCTTGTCCCCATGCTGCTACACCTGTCTGTCTGGAACTCTCTTGTCCCCATGCTGCTACACCTGTCTGTCTGGAACTCTCTTGTTCCCACGCTGCTACACCTGTCTGTCTGGAACTCTTTCTCTTGTCCCCATGCTGCTACACCTGTCTGTCTGGAACTCTCTTGTTCCCACGCTGCTACACCTGTCTGTCTGGAACTCTTTCTCTTGTCCCCATGCTGCTACACCTGTCTGTCTGGAACTCTTTCTCTTGTCCCCATGCTGCTACACCCTGTCTGTCTGGAACTCTTTCTCTTGTCTCCATGCTGCTACACCTGTCTGTCTGGAGCTCTCTTCCTCTGTGTGATATCTACATGCTATGATGCTTCTTCCATGTCTCAACTTGAAAGGAAAAAAAGAAAACAACTTTTCATCACAGAGAGGATATCGAAAATCTCTCTAAATGTAATTTCTCTCTTTCTCCCTCTCCTTCTCCCCCCCCCTCACTTTCTCCCTCTCCCTCTCTCCCCCCCCCCCACTTTCTCTCTCTCTCTCTCTCTCTCTCTCTCTCTCTCTCTCTCTCTCTCTCTCTCTCTCTCTCTCTCTTACGAATACCTTTGAAAATTGCATCTGCCATTGCGTATGTCTCATAGAGATATAGACACGCTTTGGTTGCTTTTTTTTTACTGTGCAAGTATTGTTTTTTGTACACTTGCAAGTAGCGTTTTTTTACACTGTGCAAGTGTTTTTTTTAACACTGTGCAAGTAGCGTTTTTTTTTCACACTGTGCAAGTAGTGTTTTTTTACACTGTGTAAGTAGCATTTTTTGCACTGTGCATGTAGTGATTTTTTTGCACTATGCAAGTGGCGATTTTTTACACTGTGCAAGTAGCGGGTTTTTTTTTTTTTTACTGTGCAAGTAGCATTTTCTTTTTTTGCACTGTGCAAATAGCGTAAGATTTTTTCAAACTCTACATTTGATTGGTTGCTGTAAATGTATTGATTGTGTGATGAGGGCCTGGGCATTTTTGTCTCTACAGCTGCTGATGTCTATGGTACATCTTTCCAGGTTGCTTAGTTGAGTAAGTGTGTTCGGTTGACTGTTGGCTATTTATTTACATTTTTTCTCCATACTTTTCAATTGATCATGCCACTGAAGGCCTTTACACGAGTAAAATTATCCGTCTCATTGTTAATGCATGGCTGGAAGCTTGTATTTCTCTTCGTAGATCATTGTAGAATGTCTTTTACTGTATGAGCCAGGAGGCTTTTAATTGTCATGGAAAAGCACTGTGTTGTCCTTATGAATTCATATCATTGTTATTATCATTATTATTATTATCATTATCATTATTATCATTATTATATCATCATCGTCGTCATCATCATTATTATTGTATTATCATTCTTATTGATGGTATAGCCGAGCCGACCATACAATGCATTTTCGGGGGATGTCCAAGCCCAGAGAAAACAGTCCCGTGTTGAGAAAACAACAAGAAGATCAACAACGGCGCGAGTAGCATTGAACAACCTTTCCCATATAACATATGGGAAACTTGTGTAGATTTTCATCGCTTTTAAACGAAACAATGTGAAATAAATGTGGTGTTATTGATGAAAATGTACTATTTATGCTAAAGACTGTAAAAAAATATCTTCAGATTTAAGCACTGGCTTACATTCTAATTGTATGTCATTGAAACAGAAGTCATTTAGGTTTCTTGTTTTCACTTTGACTGTGAGTAGTATATAGCTGATACAATGTTCAAGCTTGGAACTAAGGCGTAATGGACCAGAAGACAAGAACATTTTATGTCCTCTCGGCTTTTCTCCATGGATAAACATTTCGGCTGACTTTTGCCTTTTGAACTCAGAGCAATGTGTATAGGCATTCCTCATTGGCGTGACACATTTTTTGTGATTTTTTAAAAATCTTTTTACATGAGGGAGAAACCATAGTTTTATGTGGTTACCGACCTTTGGAGAGTCGGTCTGAGGTGAGAAGTAGGTATGGGCATACTCATGTCATATATGTACTTAGTAAATGATATGTAGAATATTATACAAACTCTGTCATCATCACTCGGAGATTAGAAATTAGCGTTAGGCCTAATTGATCTATTTTGCTAAACAAAAACTGAGGGAGCACTGATCTGGAAACAGAATAACTGATGATTCTTAACGATAAAAAGAATACTGGTGTAAACATAGAAATCAATATTACGAAAAATAAAGTCAAGAAGGGAGACAATCATGACTGAAGTGGACTAGGCCTACAGAGAGAGTGATGGCTCATTTGTGGACAGGTCTAAGCATGTAATCCGGATGAAACACTAACAATAACGTCCCCACTTTCTAACACAGGTGTAGGGCATCCTCTAAAACCCAAGTAAGCAAATGATCTCCCATTGGGAAGTATGACCAACGACTACAAGAATGACGCAACACCTATGGTGTAATACTTCAGACCTACCACGTCAGTCAGAACAAATTGGTAAATCCTAAACATAGGGGAGATCATTTCAGTTTCAGAGGAGTAGACAGAATTAGCTGGTAGCTGAAACTAGGAAGAGCCAAAGAATCAAAGAAATTGAGCATAAAAAAACAAAACGAAACAAATAAGGAAGTAAAATACAAATCAATGTAAACAAAAGTCATTCCATGGCTGAAGGTCACAGAGTTTTCTTTCTGACAGAGCCTGAAGGCAGCAACTTTGGAGCACGCTTTCCCCCCAGATAGGAGGTCAAACCTGAGGACACTACTGCTAATTCAATAATGTGTCATCAATCATTTGTTCTCGTGCGTCAAGACGAGTGTTACCATCGCGAAAACTCTTTAAAAAAAAAAAAAAAAAAAAAGCAACATGTAACGCTGCATTCAAAGTCGTAAAGCGAAGAGGATAGGTATCTGGCGTCTCTTTCGCACCCTTGACCTTTTTTGGAGTCCTGTTGACTGGCATGGGAAACTACACACTACCATTACTTTGGGCACTCCATACCACCTTTTTCTTGTGCGCTGTTCAGCGAGATCGGCATACAGCTTGAAAGTACCTGTCAGGACTCCAGGAAGAGACAAATGCCTTCAGGGTGCACAATGGAACTCCCTCTCGCGAGAGGCAGAGACACTGAGCCTGTCCTTTCAGCATCTTTGGTTTCACTTCCATCCTCCCTCACAGCTCCCCTCACTGAAGGCCTAGCTGTTGTGGACTGACCCAAACACATCATTTGCTGTGGATGGGGGAAAAAAGAAATACAACGAGATATTTTGAGAAAAGAGTTTCGGTCTGACCTCTGCAGTATATGTCTTGTTCGTAGCTCCGAAAGATGAAGTGGATTTTACGCGGTAAGAAGCTGAGTGAGACTGGCTTATTTTACATCTCTTCAGCAAACATATGCCATGAACATTTCAACATATACTGAAGCAGTTCAATGATGACTGACTTACAGCTAAGACAGCACACACGATGCTTAGTCCTTCTACAGCCACACAGCGACTGTTTCCATCTCACCATCCCCGACATTACACACACACACACACACACACACACACACACACACACACACACACACACACACGCAAGCGCAAGCGCGCACGCACGCACGCACGCACGCACCACAGGTCGATCGCCAAATTTTGTGAACCTCTAGAAAGGTATTCGGGAGAGTGAGGACTTGTGTCTGAGCCGAACAGTCCTTTTTGCAATCCGGATCTCAACAAATCTTGTCAATTCGTATGCATCAATACATCTAGTAAAACTGGTGGTGGTGGTGGTGGTTGTGGTGGTGGTGGTGTTCTCGTAGAGAGAGAAAGAGACAGACAGACGGACAGACAGACAGAGACAAAAACAGACAGAGAGTTGTCCACTCACACCGTTGCAGTTGATAGTCTGTACCTACTCTCTCTCTCTCTCTCTCTCTCTCTCTCTCTCTCTCTCTCTCTCTCTCTCTTATTTTATTTTATTTAGTTAAGTCTTACTTTTGTCGTCGAGAAGTAAAGGTGTTATGAATAATTTTTTTCTATATATCTGTATAAGTCATTTAAACTGCTATTGCTGTTGTATCTCATATAATCACCAGGCATATGCTTATACTGATTTTGTACACCAAGTGCGTGAAAAGTTCTCATTTAGCTTCGCATATTTCCTCTTTAAATGGGGCTTTGGCCTTTCTTTAAAATGAAATATCGATATCGTTATCTCTATCTCTCTCTCTCTCTCTCTCTCTCTCTCTCTCTCTCTCTCTCTCTCTCACACACACACACACACACACACACACACACACACACACACACACACACACACACACACACTCATGCACACACGCACACACATTCATTCATATGAACGCACGCACACACACACGCGCGCACACATACACACGCGCAAGTACGCACGCACACACACATAATAAGCACTCACGTAAACATGCGCGCGTGCGCGCGCGCGCACACACACACACACACACACACACACACACACACACACACACACACACACACACACACACACACACACACACACACACACACACACACACAGAGAGAGAGAGAGGAGAGAGAGAGAGAGAGAGAGAGAGAGAGAGAGAGAGAGAGAGAGACAGACAGACAGACAGACAGACAGACAGATAGACAGAGAGAAGGGCTGCTCGTAGGAACTGGATGACAGATACCGACAGACAGACAGACAGAAAGAGACAGACAGACAGACAGTTAATGAGGCGGAAAGAGGAAGAAGCGGGGGTTTGATGACATCACGGTGGGTGAAAACAGCCGGAGCGCCAGTCAACAGCTGTGGTACAGCTAGCCGCTAATGTAAGATATTCATCGTCTTCTTCTGTGTGTCGTCTCTTCTCCCCTGGCCTTTGTCTTCTTTTTTCATCATCATCATCATCATCATCATCATCATCATCATCGTCATCGTCATCGTCACCCTCCTCATCATCATCATCTTCATCACCATCACCATCTTCTTCATAATCTTCATCATCATAGTCTTCTTCTTCTTCTTCTTCTTCTTCTTCTTTCTTCTTCCTCCTCCTCCTCCTCCTCCTCTTTCTCCTCCTCCTTCTTCTCCTTCTCTCTCCTCCTCCTCCTCCTCCTCCACGAACTCTTCGTGGTCTTCAGTGTCCGTCGTTTTCTTCTTCATCAGCATCTTTCATCATCTTCTCTTTTTCCTCCCTCCCTTTCCTCTTCTCTCCGTGCTCTCCTTCTACTTCATGTTATCTACTCCTTTCTTCTTTTCTTCTCACTTTCTTTCTTTCCCACTTCTCCTCCGCCCTCCTCCTTCTCCTTCTCCCCTCCTCCTCCCTTTTTCTCCTCCACCCTCCTCCTCCTCTTTCTCCTCCCCTCCTCTTTTTCTCCTCCCCTCCTCTTTCTCTACCTCCTCTTTCTCCTCCTCCTTTCCTCCTCCTCTTTGTCCTCCTCCTCCTCTTTTCTCCTCCTCCTCCTCCTCTTTCTCTCCTCCTTCTCTTTCTCCTCGTGCTCCTGCTCCTTCTCTTTCTTCTCTTTCACCTCCTCCTCCTTTTTCTCCTCCCTCCTCCTCACTCTCACTCCTCCTCTTCTCTTTCTCTCCTCCCTCTCCTCTCCTCTTCTCCTCCTCCTCCTCCTTCTCCTCTTCTCCTCTCCTCCTCTCCTCTCTCTCCTCCTCCTCTCCTCCTCTTCCTCTCTTCCTCCTCTTCCTCTCTCTCTCCTCCTCCTCCTCCTCCTCCTTCTCCTCCTACTACTACTCTCTCTCCTCCTCCTCTTCCTCCTCTTTCCTCCTCTTTCTTCTCCTCCTCCTCTTTCTCCTCTCCTCCTCCTCTTTCTCCTCTCCTCCTCCTCCTCTTTCTTCTCCTCCTCCTCCTTTTTCTCCTCTCCTCCTCCTCTTTCTTCTCCTCCTATTCTTTCTCCTCTCCTCCTCCTCTTTCTCCTCCTCTTTCTTCTCCTCCTACCCCCACTTTTCCTCGTCATCATCGTCTTCCTCTAAAGTCTTCTGCGTCCACCTCCTCTTTCTTCTGTCCAGCCGTCAGCACACCAATAGACAAAGGGAGACAAGCAAGTCCATGCATTGCTCCTACCGACGCCTGCTGTCAGAGTGTTGCGGCCCTTCGCATGCTGAAAAGCTGTCATGTCAAGAGAAACCCCAAACTGCAGCGCATTGAAGCTGAGATATAAGATAATATTGCTTATAGCCCAGCCGACCACAAAGGGCCACATCAGGCTGTCACCACGCTAAAATCAACTCACAAGTCAATCATTCACACAACTCTTTAAAATGCACCGAAAAACCCATCCGAAAGTTTGTTAAAAAAAACCTTTCCACTGTAAAATCTCAGATCCGATGAATAATGTTAATCTCTCTCAGAACTCAAAGATCCTGTCAGGCGGAACGTCTCTGAACAAGGTTTCATGGAATCTGCTGTAAAATGTTTGTGTCTCACATCATGCAAGTCCCAACACTCTAAAAGAACATGTTTCATTGTGAGTGGCGCATGACATGGAATGCACCATGGAGCTTCTCCACTCTTTAAAAGGTACGAATGGGTAAAAATACGAATGGCCGGTGTGCAGCCGGCATAAAAAACTGTTTCTTCTTTGCGACCACCGGACGTAGATGACAGGAACTCCTTAAGGTTTGGACTGATCTGAAAGAGTTTGTTATCCATCTGTGTATTCCAATCCTCCTGCCAGAGGGTCTCTGACATAATCGTTAATTTTGGGTTTCAGATCTGAGCAGGGGATATATATGTTGGACAATTTTCCTGTCGTGGCATTCTTGGCCAGGCGATCAGCCATTTTCATTCCCTCCGATGCCAGCATGACCGGGAACCCAAGCCAGAACAATGTTGTAACCCTCCACTTTCAACACCTGAGAAGCACATGTAACACGTGAAATAAAACAGCAAGCTATATATAACACTGACAGCACAAGCCTCCCGCATCCTGACGACTTCACATGCAAAAAACAGACCTGTTGATGTTTTACGCTTGTTTTTTTTTTAGCTTGCTTTTAACCTGACAAATATATATATATATATATATATATATATATATATATATATATATATATATCAAGAATAGTACTAAAACGCCTAATAAAACTTTCAAAGTGCTCAACCCCCTTGGGAGCAACATCTGCTAAAATAGTATGGTAAAAGGAAAGTTTTAAAATCATCAACAGATCTGTTTCGAGCGCTGGCTCTCCTCAGGATGGTGTTGGGTCGCCTACTGCCGGTGTTATATGGCCTAATGTCACTGTTTGCACGTGCGGATTGGCTGCACGTGTTGTTCGTTTTTTTTTGTCCATATGATGGACGAGTAAAAAACAAACGTAGGGAAAGAATTTTTTTTTAAATTCTGACAGCATCCTTCCCAAAAGAACACAAATTGTCCAAATATTCAACAAGAACACCATCAAACTATCATATTCATGCATGCCTAACCTTAAAAATATAATTGATTCATCCAACAAAATGAAAAGCAACACAGCAAAGAAGGGTGAAGAAAGGAAATCCTGCAATTGTACTACAAAAGAACAGTGTCCCTTAAGCAACAAATGCCTCTATAACAACATTGTATACCAAGCCACTGTGACATCAGAAAATGAAAAAAGAAACATACATAGGGATCACTGAAAATCACTTCAAAACCAGATATGCAAACCATAAACAGTCATTCAACAAAGTAAAATACAAAAACCAAACAGAACTGAGCAAAAATATTTTGGAGACTTAAAGACAAAAAAATAAACTATAACATATCCTGGAAAATCATAAAAAAGGCATCACCATACAATAAAACATTTCAAAAAGATGCAACCTATGTTCAACAGAAAAATGGTTAATACTACTATGCAAACCA
>JADBJO010000003.1:1763173-1780673 GCA_016801955.1 Conus betulinus | reverse complement strand
CTTTTTCAGATTTTTCTTAAACTGATTTTTGTTCTTTATGTTTTTCAAAGTGATTGGTAGCTTGTTCCATACATTTCCACCAGAGTACAAAAGACTAGATTTATAAAGATTATTTCTTGGTCTAGGAAAGGATAATAAATGACTATGTCTATAAGTGTTAGTTGTAAATGAATCTCTTATCTTTTTAGGTGCATATCCGTTTGTAACATTATGCATGCATACTGCCTTATTGAACAAAAGTCTGTTGTAGAAAGTTAACATATTAAGTTGTTTATAGTCTTCTGTAGTTAGGGTGCTTGATTTTAGTAACACTAATTTTAATGCTCTTTTATACATTCGATGAATAATTTTCAAGTTGGTTTCACTGCAGTTATCCCATAGGGTTGATGCATAATCAATGATTGATAGAACATGAGCACAGAAAAAGAGCTTTCGAGAATGAGTGTCCAGAAGAAGTTTAATCTTGGCTAATTGAAGTAATTTTTTTGAGAGACTTTTTCCCATTGACGTTATATGGTCGGTCCATGTTAAATCTTTATCTATTATTACTCCTAATATTTTATGTGAGTCGACTTCTATTTTTTAGGTCAGATATAAAAACAATGGTGGAAATTTTAACTTCATCTTTTGTCTTTTTTGTCGGGCACATACAAACATGCACTTGGTTTTGCTTGCATTTAAGGACATATGGTTCAACTGAGTCCATTCGATAAGTTTTTTAACATCATTTTGGAGTTTACTAGCTAATCTTAATGGATCTGAATCACTGGAATGAAGAGATGTATCATCGGCAAACATGTCGCATTTACTTTCAAGAAAACAAGGTAAATCATTGACGTAGACAGTACACCACCACCACCACCACTGCATCACCCTACCCTCTTTCCAGTCATCAGCCTGTCGCTAGTGTTGTGAAGGTTACGGGATTACGTGTTGACAAAACCACTACTCCCCCCCTCCTACACACACACACACCTCCTCCTCCTCTCTCTCCTCCCTCCCCCTCCAGAGTCCCCGACTACTCCCTCTCCCGCCTGTCTCTTCCTGTTCCCCTGTTACCAACAATAATACAGGCCATCTATTTTGTGTGTACTCCAATGCAATCTTGAGGTTTAGATCTTTCTGTGTCTCAGCTCGTAGCCTGTCCCAGCAGGCATCTGATGCTGGCCATATTTCTCGGACCATCCACATACAGGTAGACATCTTCTTCTAGCTGATCTGACTGACCCTCAGGACTGGGACAGCGTGACAGTGTGTCAGCTACTGACATGTTCTTACTCGGCGTTTGCTGTGCTTGGACGCTGAATCTCATCATACGCATAAGCATCCTTTGACATCGCATAGGAGTTTCTGACACAAATCTGTGTTGTTGATCAAAGGTACCAAGGGTTTATGGTCAGTTTCCAGGATGAAATTTTCAAGTCCAGCCAGGTAGCGATGGAAACGCTCGCATGCCCAAATTCCAGCGAGACATTCTTTTCTATGTGTGCGGATTATCTCTCTGCTGCGCTGAGGGTGCGTGAACATGCCACTGGTTTCCACTTGCCGTTATCTTCTTGAAGAAGAAACGCTCCCAGGCCGTACTGGCTTGCATCTGCGCTGACTTTGGTTTTCTTGCCAGGATCATAAAATGTCAAGGTGCTGAAGTGATCAGATCTTTGACCTCTGCAAAAGCTTTGGCTTGAACCAGGCTTTGTCTTTCTCCAGGAGTTCAGTCCTGGGACGCAGAACACTGGAGAGGTGTGGTGTGTACTTCCCGAGGAAGCTGATCACCCCCAAAATCCTACGTAGCTCAGCTGTGTTGGTCGGTTCCGGCATTTCCAGAACTGCTTCGATTTTGTTTGGATCTGGCTGTATTCCTTCTCCGCTGACGATAACCTAACAATTCAACTTCTTTCCGGGGAATCTCACACTTTCATTTGTTGAGTTTGTGGCCTACGGTGTTCAGCTTGTGGAATACCTCATGAAGATGTTTTTCATGCTCTTGTTCGTTGGCACTGTGCACCAGCATATCATCAAAGTAGCACAGGAGAAAGCTTTGACCTTGCAAAATGGACTCCATTGTGCGCTGAACTATTTCTGGTGCAGACGATATGCCAGATGGTAAGCGACGATAGAAATACTTCCCAAGGGGAGTAATAAACTTTGCCAGTTTTGCTGTCTTTTCCTCAAATGGTATCTGGCAAAAAACCCAATCGTAGCGTCAAGCTTGCTGAGCACTTTTGACCCTCGCAGCTTGTAGAGCAGATCTCCGAGAGTGGAGAGAACGTATCTTTCCCGCTTCAGTGACTGGTTTAATTTCTTAAGATCAGTATAAATCCTTATGGCTCCTGTTTTCTTCAGTACAGGCACCATGCCGGCACACCTGTCAGTTGGCTCATGAAATTCTGCAATGATTCCTTCTTGCTTCATGTGCTCAGTTCCTTTTTTTACTTTCTCTAATAGGGGAATGGCAACTCTTCTGGGTGTCTTGAGGCTGTACGGCTCACTGTTGTCTTGTAGCACAATCTTCACTGGATCACAATTAACAGGTGCGCTTATCTCACCAAAAACTGATTCGATGGCATTGACTCTTTGGACTAGACCCAGTTGGTCACACAGCATCTTGACTGAATAGACTGTCAGAGTCTGCATCAATGACAAAAATCTGAAGATGAGTTTTACGGCCACTATGTTCCACGATGCATGAGAGAACGCCCCCAAGCGCTTCAGCAGACTTCCTGGACTCTTGAGAAGAGCTTTGGAGTATTTCAATGCTAACTTTGGCTGGATGAGATTATATTCTGTCTTGCTGAGAATACACACATCAGCTCCTGTGTCAAACTTGAAACTGACCAGGCGACCTAAAACAGCCAATGTCACTCTCTATGGTGGCTTACTACTTACTGTTTGCTGCTTGTCGACAGAACCAAGGTGAAAAACATTTCCTGGACTATGTTCTGGCATCTGTCCACTGGCAGCACCATCAGTCACTTCGCTGACATGATTTCTTCCTCGGCAAACCACAGCAAAATGGTTTCGTTTGTTGCAGTTCCTGCACACTTTTCCTCTTGCTGGGCAGTCTGAAGGGCCATGCTTGCCACCACATTTGTCACAACTCTGTTGTTGTCCATTCCCCCATCTAGTTTTGCTGCTGGGTTGGTGTGAAGGACGACAACCAGCATCAACACTCAATCCACTCTGATCTTTGACTTGATTTTTCACAAATTCATGATGACGAGCAGTGTCAATGGCTCTTTCAGAGTAAGATCTGGCTCTAGCTGAAGCCTCTGTGATACTTCTTTGTCATTCACTGATTCAGTCCAAGTACGGGACGGTCCCTAATTGCTTCATCTTGATCATGAAACTGGCAGTGAGCAGACAGATCGTACAAGGCACGTATATACTGTGCTACTGTCTCTCCGTCGTACTGGTGACGTGAATGAAATTTCGCCCGTTCATGAATAACATTTGTTCTTGGTTTAAAGTGATTATGGAACAGATTCGGAACGACGTCAGAATTGTTCTTTGGGTCTGGCTACCCCTCTTCTCTTGCAGGAAACCCAAATGACGTAAACATTTTCGCCGCTTTCTCGACCCATGCGTAAATGAAGCCACTCACTTGAACTTCGCCAGTATCTTCAGTTAATTTTGTTGCGATGCGAAAACGAAGGAATCTTTCACTCCCTTCCTCCCAAGTTTCAGGTCGACTGAAATCAAAAGGCTCTGGGGGATTGAACTTGGGCATCGCCACATTTCAGTCAGTAAAATCGTCGATTCACCGTAGATTTTCACCCGTTCTTGATTGGAAACTTGAAGCTCTAGCTTTCTTTCGACACCATGTTGTGTTAGACTGGGCCAAGCCTAAGGGCGTTCCGACTAGAAACAACAAATGTTACGGAGACGATTCACATCGGTAAACTGAGGTTGATTTCTAACCATGCGAAGTCTTCAACAAAACCAAATACGCATGCGTGTTGTCAAACACATGGTCAAGGTTGATCGGGACTTCCGATTCACTACAAAACAGCTACCAAGGTATGGCTTCATTTACCTTAAAGTAGGGAAAAAAAAAAAAAAAAAAACGTTTCAAAAACACAGACTTATTGTCCATCTACTGCGCCGAAATATGTTACTGGTCGACTATTGGAATGCGAAAAAAAAAAAAATCTGCTGTGGACAATGATCACGAAGGTAGTACAGGTGACTTTCACGTCCTCATAACGAAAGCGTTTAGAGACATTATGTTCTTTCACGATAGTCTCTGATGACCACGAACTGCCTTTACTATTTACATCCAGTAAGCCTGTGTGGCAACCACGACAACACATCAGTTACTATCTAAGAAACCTGATTTCCCTCGCACAAAAAAACATATCCTTTTGTTTCCTCCACACCAAATAGAAATCCGGGATGAGAGAAGCTTTCTGTCCTTTTCTTCCAGATGAATATACATTCAGTGTCAAAATGAGGCGACTGCAGACGGAACTGGAAACAAACTTACAAGAAAAATGACCCTGCCGCTGAATCAAAGTAAGAAAGAAAGAAACAAATTTTTAGATGTAATTTGTGTGTTTCTTTGTTTAGCGGTGTAGTATTTTGGTCTTGATGCTTATAAACTTAGTTTGATATAACGGCGTGATTATTTCTTTTACTCTTTCTTTTCAATACAAGCTTCCACTTTGATATCATTTCCCTTTAAACATGTTTGGTGAGTATAAATGTGTGTGTGTGTGTGTGTGTGTGTGTGTGTGTGTGTGAGAGAGAGAGAGAGAGAGAGAGAGAGAGAGAGAGGGTAGGGGGGGATTGTTTCCTATCTTGTATAGTTTGTTCATTATATTTACTGTGTCTGTCTGTACGTCTTCTTATGCCAACAAGAGGACTTCTTAGAAAATGGGCATGACAAAATAACAACCTTGTCTAATTCGTGCACTTCACATTCCCTTCCAATTCTTGACGCAGTCACCCATTTACTTCTTTCCCACGGAATAGTCTCTGGCCAGCCGTTCGTTCACAAAGCCCAGTTCGTAGCAGCAAGGAAGTCTTGCCACGGGAAACACTTTCGGGTCATAAACCTGTTTTTTTTTCCCCCGGATACAAATGAGTACGAAAGCGTCGAAAGCTTAAAGCTTCAATGTGCGCAGTATTGATATTTCCCCCGTCGAAGACCCACCGTGGGATCTGGGTGGAACTCAATCAGGAGTTGTCGCGCTTACTCAGCTCTCCTGTGGCGATGATGTTTTCAAGGGCAGCCCACTCTGAGGCTTCGATGTCCATTTTCAGTAAGTCCACAGTTTTCTTCTGGGGAAAAAAAAAACGTGTATAAGCTCTTCGTTTAGTCACGCGTGGGTGCGTGCGTAAACACACACACACACACACACACACACACACACACACACACACACACACACACACACACACATTTTCATTCACATATATTAACACAACCTTCAGGTTTTTCTGCTTCCACGAGGAAAGTCCTACTCTACTTCGTGTTTATTCATTCAATCTGGGTCATCACTTGTCCACAGCAGGAGGTCCTATCTGGGTCATCACCGTGTCCACAGCAGGCAGGTCCTATCTGGGTCATCACTGTGTCCACAGCAGACAGGTCCTATCTGGGTCATCACTGTGTCCACAGCAGACAGGTCCTATCTGGGTCATCACTGAGTCCACAGCAGACAGGTCCTATCTGGGTCATCACTGTGTCCACAGCAGACAGGTCCTATCTAAACAGTTCAAATTTCACTGGATCCCCTCTAGATAGTGATCGTTCTTTTTCAGGCCAACCTTTGACTGTTTTCAGTTCTGTGACTGAGGATGATGTTAGAAAAGTGATTGTTAGTTCGCCTAGAAAATCATGTGACCTTGACCCATTGCCTGCATCCATCTGTTCCACTGTATTGATGTTTTGCTCCCCTTCATAACCCATGTCATAAATGCTTCCCTCTCGTCTGGCGTTTTCCCCCAAGAATACATCTGCTGTGGTTTCGTCCCCTTCTCAAAAAGCCTTCCCTGGATCCCAATTCATTCAAAAATTACAGACCTGTCTCGAATCTCCCCTTCCTTGCAAAGGTCCTCGAGAAAATTGTACTTGCTCAGCTCTCAGTTCATCTTACTCAAAATGAGTTGAATGACCCTCACCAGTCTGCTTACAGGGCTGGCCATAGCACAGAGACCCCTCTCCTGAAAGTTGTAAACGATCTCCTTCTTGCCCTTGATGATGACAAAGTCTCCCTTCTCTCTCTTTTGGATCTTTCCGCGGCATTTGACACCATTGATCATGACATTCTCCTTTCCAGACTCCAAACTTCTTTTGGCATTCAGGGCACTGTTCTTGAGTGGGTTAGGTCATATCTCAGTGATCGTTCCCAGAGAATTGTTGTCAATGGTCTTCTTCATCTCCTACACCTCTAACCTGTGGGGTACCGCAAGGTTCCGTCCTTGGGCCGGTTCTGTTTGCTCTGTATGTCAGACCTGTGTCAGACATTATCGATCAGCACTCATTGCTGCATATGAGTTTTGCTGATGACACTCAGATGTACACAAGTCAAGCACTGTATCTGAACTCAAGGATGTTGTCAGTGATGTTAAAGGCTGTTCACAAGATTTAAAGAATTGGATGACTTTGAATAAGTTGCAGCTGAATGACGACAAAACTGAAGTTCTTCTCCTTGCTCCTCCCAAACTCCAAGGTCATCCCTCCCTTCCTCCTTTCATCAGTATCGGAAGTTCCGATATTCAACTCTCATCCCAGGCTCGTAACCTCGGTGTGACTTTTGATTCCACCCTTTCTTTCAAGCACCACGTGTCTAATGTTTGCAAGGCAGCATATCTGGAAATACGTAAGATCAGTTCAGTCAGACACTTCCTTTCCATTGAAGCCACAAAAACTCTGGTTTGTTCCCAAGTTCTCTCAAGGCTGGACTACTGCAACAGTCTCTTGGCTGGCTCACCAAAGTACCTAATCAATAAACTGCAGAAGGTTCAGAATAGCGCTGCCAGGCTTGTTTGCAAGGCGTCTAAACGTAAACATGTCACTCTTCTGTTGCAGTCCCTCCACTGGCTCCAATTCAGAGGCGAAATTGACTACAAGCTGGCTTCTATCTGTTTCTCTTCTGTTTCTGGCACTGGACCAAAATATCTTTCCGACATCCTCCACATCTACATCCCATCCCGTCAACTTCGTTCCTCTGCCGACAGTCGCCTCTTGCGCATTCCTTCTGTCAGAACAAATCTTTT
Organism: Conus betulinus; assembly: GCA_016801955.1. NCBI lineage: Eukaryota > Metazoa > Mollusca > Gastropoda > Neogastropoda > Conidae > Conus > Conus betulinus. The sequence continues at coordinate 1,773,452 of JADBJO010000003.1, read as the reverse complement.
GGTCAACGTTCTCTTTCCTTCCAAGGACCAGCTGTCTGGAATACACTTCCCATCAGTGTCAGACACCTACCTTCACCCTCTTCTTTCAAATCTGCCGTCAAAAACTAACTTCTTTCTTCAGTCGTAATCCCCCCCCCCCCCCCCCCACTTCCTAATCCACCTTCCGAGTGTCTGAGTGGGTTTTTGCGTGCACGCCTGGTGGTTGTGTTGCTTGTGCGTGCAGGCCGTGTTGATGTGAGTGCGTGCGTGCATGCATGGTGTCTGAGAGCATGTGTGTTGGTGTGTGTGTGAGCGCGCGCGCGCGCGCGCGCGCGCGTGCGTGTGTGTGTGTGCGTGCGTGCGTGCGCGTGCGTGCGTGCGTGCGTGCGTGCGTGCGTGCGTGTGTGTGTGTGTGTGTGTGTGTGTGTGTGTGTGTGCGTTGTTGGTAATGTAAAGCGCTTAGAGCCCTATTTTTTTAGAGAATAGGCGCTATATAAATCAACATTATTATTATTATTATTATTATTATTATTATCTGGGTCATCACTGTGTCCACAGCAGACAGGTCCTATCTGGGTCATCACTGAGTCCACAGCAGACAGGTCATATCTGGGTCATCACTGTGTCCACAGGAGACAGGTCCTATCTGGGTCATCACTATGTCCACAGCAGACAGGTCCTATCTGGGTCATCACTGTGTCTGACAGTTTGCTGACCACAGACATACCTGCGTCTGGTGTGGGTTTGTCGGTCAGCCAAATCACCCGCATGTTTGCACAAATCCTGGCGGAGGAGGACCAGGGAAGACAAGGTGGAGGGGGGGGGGGGGGGGGGGGGGATGGGGTGAAGGGAGGTCAATGTGCATTTACTCATGCCACGACATTCCATCTAACTGAGACCCAGACTTGGGTATGACAGCAGACTTCCGTGGTCACTAACTCTACCGCGGTAGTCAGGAGTTCTGACACAAAGAAGAGAGATGGATGACTGGAGCTTGTATTGACAACAAGTCGCAAAATCCGTCTGTTTAAGACCCCGAAGGACAGCTTGAAGTCTTCCAGCGGGTTCTGTAGCCTTCTTGTAGTTCCCTTCTTTCGGTCTGTTCATGGTCGGTACTCTGAAAAGCTGGCAGGTAATATAATCGAAATCAAGTTTTCCAAACGGCACAGAGGAAGGAGAAGTAGAAAGGGGAGATACCGAAGAGTAAAACGCAAAATGGGGGGAGAGGACAAGGGCAAAACGAGGCTAAAGAAGGTGAGGACAAGAGAGGGGGTGGGGAATGGGACGAGTCAAAAAAAAAAAAAAAAAAAAAGAAGAAGAAAAACAGAAAAAACATGGGATGGAATGAAAGAAGAAGCTGACGACAATGACAACGGCGGCATCAGTGACCAGCCACTACGTTCTAACGAAGGTTGACGGTCTACTCACGTTCTCATGATGAAGCATGGCCTTGATCTCAGTGAGAGTTTTGATCGCCCAGTTCTGCTCTTTGTGCATGTAATTGGAAATCGCATGGGCGTTACCTCCGATGCCGAGCTTGTAGAAAGACACTTTGTCTGACCTCCTGTGAGTCTGTGCCTTCATGCTGCCAAACACAAGTTCATCATCATCATCATCATCATCATCATCACCATCATCACCATCACCACCATCATTACAATCATCTCATCATCATCTATAATATCATCATCATCATCATCATCATCATCATCATCATCATCATCATCATCATCATCACATCATTCTATGAGTTGCTTTTGTCCTGCCATAATCATTTCATCATCAGCAGTAGCATCATCATCGTCTTTGTCATCGTCGCCGTTGTCGTTATCAAGTCTATTTCCCATTCGGTAGCGCAAGATTCATTTTGTGCCAGCTTCTAAATATCTTCCTTCATGCCACTATTACATCATCATCATCATCATCATCATCATCATCATCATCATCATCTGTTTCCTTCTCTTCCCCACCTTCTACTTATCATCATCATCATCATCATCATCACGGAAGCTACCGGCAGACTAAACAGCTCACCCACAGACAGACGGTAAACAGCACTCACAGACAGACTCAACAGGGTGTCACAGCAGCAGTCACAGACAGACGGAGGTTCCCGGCAGACTAAATAGGGTGTCAACACTCACCCACAGACAGACGACGGAGGTTCCCGGCAGACTTAATAGGGCGTAAACAGCACCCACAGACAGAGGGAGGAATAGGGTGTCAACAGCACCCACAGACAGACGGAGGTTCCCGGCAGACTTAATAGGGCGTAAACAGCACCCACAGACAGACGGAGGTTCCCGGCAGACTTAATAGGGCGTCAACAGCACCCACAGACAGACGGAGGTTCCCGGCAGACTTAATAGGGTGTCAACAGCACCCACAGACAGACGGAGGTTCCCGGCAGACTTAATAGGGCGTAAACAGCACCCACAGACAGACGGAGGTTCCCGGCAGACTTAATAGGGTGTCGACAGCACCCACGGACAGACAAGAAGGCTCCCTACAGTGCAGATGGCAGAGTGCTGTCCTCTCTTAATAATGGCAAGCAGAGTTGTGACGCACAACAGGTCCATGACAAAGTTAAATGCGAAACGCAGTGTACGTAAAGCAGATTATGCGCGCAGTACAGACAGGTACATTTGAAACAGTCAGGTCTTCTCTGACGTCATGAAAGAAAGACCTAGTAAACACAAAAACGTTTTTTCTGTAACAGTCCGCATGAGAATTAAGTAGACTATAAGTATGATGAATTTTCTGATTTTTGTTTTTAAAGTTAAACTTTATGATGAATTAAACCAAATACCAAACAGAACAACAACAACAACAAAAAATGGTTAGATCATCACTTGGAAATTCTCAGAGCAATTTTTTTGTCCCTTTTAATTTGTATGTTTTGATACGACATATTAAAACAGAATATAATCTGATGCAAACACAGAACATCCGTACATAGAGAAGAGGAAACGAAAATAATACATCAGTGAAATACAAGTATTAAACTTTTCATTAGCAGTATATGGAAACCATCGTTAACTATCCTGAAAACGTAATCATTCATATCGAGTGCACGTTAGCTGGATCAAATTCATCAGGATGACACGACTGATGTGTGACTGTGCTCTTTTGGTTTTAATGGGGGTGTACGACAGTCTATAATTCTGTGGTATTCTCACCACCAAGGATTCAAAAATAGAATCCAGCAGCACCCCAAAGTAGACAGCGAAGGATAGAAAGCAAACGGAAAGAAAGTGAGGTAACGAAATAAGTTGCTGAAAAACCATACTCATTATGTACACAGTATGAAATGTAGGGTGGAAATCTTTGAGCCAGTGCTTGAGGATCCATTTAAGGATGCAAGGGCATTCAAAAGGTGTCCAACAGTCAAATTGATCAGCTCTGCTGTTTAAAGAACCAAAGCATTGTCAGCTGCTAATGACTGTGCAGAACAGTCTTTACTGGAATCTCCTGAGAGATGCAATCTCCCACATATTGACCAAACAATATTATGTTGAACAATTTAAGTAGTAGGGGAAAACAAGTGCAGGCAAAAAATTCCTCCGTCATTACATTACTGACTTGGCAAAGATATCAAGAACAAGGTTTGGGGGGGGGGGGGGGGGGGGGGGGGGGGGGGGGGGGGGGGGGGGGGGGGGGGGGAGGGAGAGAAGAGAGAAAAAAAAATGGGAAAACAAGATCTAGTTGCAAAGTGAAACGACTGCAGGCGGAAATCTAAACAAATCTTAAATCTGTCAAAAGAGAAACGTGGACAAACGAGTCACAAGACAAACACAACGCGTTTCGACCTCTTAGGTCTTCTTCAGGTGCAACAAAAATGAAACAAATAACGAAAATGCGCTTAGCTTTGATCGCTTCTTTCTTGCGCTGAACACAGAAGCGATCAAAGCTAAGTGCATTTTCGTTTCATTTTTGTTGCACCTGAAGAAGGCCTAAGAGGTCGAAACGCGTTGTGGTTTGTCTTGTGACTCGTTTGTCCACGTTTCTCTTGGCGGTTCGCTGACATTTATTTAAGATTTGATGGGAAACAAATTCAGGAAAATATAAATATTAAATCCTTCACTGGCATATCCATATATACTAGTCACAACAAGTTACGGGCCATCTCACTACAGCACCACTAAAGACAGAAAAGCCACACACGAGGCAATTCAAAACATAAAATTGTTAATTCCATCATTAACCAAAGATTTCACAGAGGTTATGATCAAATTAATTCAAAAACAGAGCAACAGTACAAGTTCAAATCACCACACCCTCTTTTCAAAAAGTCAGGAATCAGGTAAGCACATTTCAACAAACTCAGTATCGGGTGTGACCCCGTTAGCCGCCAGACATTCAAGGCAGCGCGCGGTGCATGGAATGCACAAGATTCCTGAGAGTTCTGGGAATGTCCTGCCACACCTGTTGCAGAAATTGTGCCAGCCAATTGACATCCGCAGGAGGGGAGTGATTATTGGCCACCCTTTGTCCCAGAACATCCCACCAGTGCTCAATTGGTGCCAAGTCAGGTGAACGAGCAGGCCAGTCCATCCTTGGGATCCCTTGCTGATGCATGAAGTCAGTGACGACCCGTGCTCGATGAGGAGGAGCGTTTATTGTCCAGCAAGGTTGCTTTCGGTCCCATGGTTTGCAGAGCTGGCTGGATGAGAGGCTGAACACTCTCATTCCTGTAGCGCAGTCTGTCATAGAGCCCTGGATGACGTACAAAGGTGGTCTGCTGTTGACATGGAAGCCACCCACACCCATCACTGAGTCTCCTCCATAGCAGCCAATCTCACGAACAGCGCAGTCTACAAATCACTCTCCTTGCCTGCACCAGAGCCGTCTTCTGCCATAAGTGAAGGAAATAGTGAAGAGGGACTCGTCGGTGAACAAGATCTGGGACGATTGCTGCTTGGTCCAGTGCTGATGTTGCTGACACCAGGCCACACGGGCCTGGCGATGAGTGGGTGTCAGGGGGATCCCTGATGGTTGCACCTCTTGAGTGGAGGCCAAACTCGTGTAGCCGGTTGTGGATGGTGCTGGTGCTGAGATTCCTGTTGACAGCTGTCAGTTCATGTCTCAGAGAGTGCTGGCAGTAACAGTACGATCGCGCAGCGTGGACAGGCAGAGGAAATGATCGTCCTGTCTGTTGGTGCTGCGTGGACGTCCAGAGCGAGGGCGTTTCTTCTGTTGTGCCTGTGGCCTGGAAACGTTTCTGCAGCCTCTGGATTACAGAGCGGCTCACTCCTAGTGGTCTTCCAACTTCTCATGATGACAGACTTTTGTTCAACCATACCAAGGCGCGCGTCTGCGGTCCAGGGTGCAAAATTTGTTCTTGGAGGCATGCTTGTAGGAGCTCAGATTTTCGTGACTTTTATACTCATCCATGACTGGCGAATGCTGACAAGTGTTAACATTAACCTGAACGTTCATGCGCGTCATGCAGATTTCGCCCTCTAATCCTGTTTTCGCAGCTAAAGTAGCGGAAAGTTGACACAAAAACTCACGAATATCACTGATGCTCACAAGGCTTTCACTCAATGCATAAAGTGACCGCGAGTGAAAGCGTGATGCACGTGTTTTCATAGGTGGATAGCCTACCCTTGTAACCTGGTCTACCGGTCCATTTGTCATAACCTTTTTTATACACGTATCTTTCTTGCAGTGGTCGAAATCGACCTGTGGCTTTAACTTGTTGTGACTAGTAAATATATATATATATATATATATACACACACACACACACACACACACACACACACACACACACACATATATATATATATATATATATATATATATATATATATATATGATATATATATATATATATTTTCACAAGAAAATGTAGCTTGTTTTGCTCTTTCATGATTTTCTTTTGCTTCTTAGGTGGCACCTTTAGTTAGTCTTTGGAAAACTCAACAAACATACTATGGTATTGCACACCAGCCTTTTTCTGGTATAGCATTCTTTCTTAAAAAATACTGTCAGTTAGGCAGAATCATCTACCACTGCAGATATGAAGGCTTATCACCACCCCCCCCCCCCCCCTATTTCTATAATCTGAGACATAAGAGCAAGCTTTGTTTATAATTCAATATTTTTTGCAGTCAATGCAACACCTAGCTGCTCTGTAAATTGCTGGAATGGTGCTCGGTACTTATCCTTGGAATTTATTGTTTCATTGTAATTTAGTCCCTTGCGGATTCATTCCAAGAAATGGCCCTCAGCACTTGTGTCTTAAGAGGTTATCTTTTTATATTTTCTACTTTTCACAAGAAAATGTAGCTTGTTTTGCTCTTTCATGATTTTCTTTTGCTTCTTAGGTGGCACCTCTAGTTAGTCTTTGAAAAACTCAACAAACATACTATGGTATTGCACACCAGCCTTTTTCTGGTATAGCATTCTTCTTAAAACCGAAAAGGCAAAGGAGTCAAATTACCACTTTCCGCGGGTCACTGAGGAGAAACAATCAGGTTTCGAAATACCCATATCTGACCAGGAGTTATATGTTAGTGAGCTTTTCTCCCCATTGGAGATGGTCTCTTGCTTTGGAGACTATAAGCTTGATGAAGGTTCATTTTGAGAAGCATTTATTAATTCCCCATTCACCCACTCAAGCACATACTGTCAGTTAGGCAGAATCATCTACCACTGCAGATATGAAGGCTTATCACCCCCCTATTTCTATATCTGAGACATAAGAGCAAGCTTTGTTTATAATCCACTGCAGATATGAAGGCTTATCACCCCCCCTATTTCTATAATCTGAGACATAAGAGCAAGCTTTGTTTATAATTCAATATTTTTTGCAGTCAATGCAACACCTAGCTGCTCTGTAAATTGCTGGAATGGTGCTCGGTACTTATCCTTGGAATTTATTGTTTCATTGTAATTTAGTCCCTTGCGGATTCATTCCAAGAACTGGCCCTCAGCACTTGTGTCTTAAGAGGTTATCTTTTTTATATTTCTACTTTTCACAAGAAAATGTAGCTTGTTTTGCTTTTTCATGATTTTCTTTTGCTTCTTAGGTGGCACCTTTAGTTAGTCTTTTTTGAAAACTCAACAAAACATACTATGGTATTGCACACCAGCCTTTTTCTGGTATAGCATTCTTCTTAAAACCCGAAAAGGCAGAGGAGTCAAATTACCACTTTCCGCGGTCACTGAGGAGAAAACAATCAGGTTTCGAAATACCGGTATCTGACCAGGAGTTATATGTTAGTGAGCTTTTCCCCATTGGAGATGGTCTCCTGCTTTGGAGACTATAAGCTTGCTGAAGGTTCATTTGAGAAGCATTTATTAATTCCCCATTCACCCACTCAAGCACATACTGTCAGTTAGGCAGAATCATCTACCACTGCAGATATGAAGGCTTATCACCCCCCCTATTTCTATAATCTGAGACATAAGAGCAAGCTTTGTTTATAATTCAATATTTTTTGCAGTCAATGCAACACCTAGCTGCTCTGTAAGTTGCTGGAATGGTGCTCGGTACTTATCCTTGGAATTTATTGTTTCATTGTAATTTAGTCCCTTGCGGATTCATTCCAAGAACTGGCCCTCAGCACTTGTGTCTTAAGAGGTTATCTTTTTATATTTTCTACTTTTCACAAGAAAATGTAGCTTGTTTTGCTCTTTCATGATTTTCTTTTGCTTCTTAGGTGGCACCTTTAGTTAGTTTTTTTGAAAACTCAACAAAACATACTATGGTATTGCACACCAGCCTTTTTCTGGTATAGCATTCTTCTTAAAAACGAAAAGGCAAAGGAGTCAAATTACCACTTTCCGCGGGTCACTGAGGAGAAACAATCAGGTTTCGAAATACCGGTATCTGACCAGGAGTTATATGTTAGTGAGCTTTCTCCCCATTGGAGATGGTCTCCTGCTTTGGAGACTATAAGCTTGCTGAAGGTTCATTTTGAGAAGCATTTATTAATTCCCCATTCACCCACTCAAGCACATACTGTCAGTTAGGCAGAATCATCTACCACTGCAGATATGAAGGCTTATCACCCCCCTATTTCTATAATCTGAGACATAAGAGCAAGCTTTGTTTATAATTCAATATTTTTTGCAGTCAATGCAACACCTAGCTGCTCTGTAAATTGCTGGAATGGTGCTCGGTACTTATCCTTGGAATTTATTGTTTCATTGTAATTTAGTCCCTTGCGGATCATTCCAAGAACTGGCCCTCAGCACTTGTGTCTTAAGAGGTTATCTTTTTATATTTTCTACTTTTCACAAGAAAATGTAGCTTGTTTTGCTCTTTCATGATTTTCTTTTGCTTCTTAGGTGGCACCTTTAGTTAGTCTTTGGAAAAACTCAACAAACATACTATGGTATTGCACACCAGCCTTTTTCTGGTATAGCATTCTTCTTAAAACCGAAAAGGCAAAGGAGTCAAATTACCACTTTCCCGCGGTCACTGAGGAGAAACAATCAGGTTTCGAAATACCGGTATCTGACCAGGAGTTATATGTTAGTGAGCTTTTTCCCCATTGGAGATGGTCTCCTGCTTTGGAGACTATAAGCTTGCTGAAGGTTCATTTGAGAAGCATTTATTAATTCCCCATTCACCCACTCAAGCACATACTGTCAGTTAGGCAGAATCATCTACCACTGCAGATATGAAGGCTTATCACCCCCCTATTTCTATAATCTGAGACATAAGAGCAAGCTTGTTTATAATTCAATATTTTTTGCAGTCAATGCAACACCTAGCTGCTCTGTAAATTGCTGGAATGGTGCTCGGTACTTATCCTTGGAATTTATTTGTTTCATTGTAATTTAGTCCCTTGCGGATTCATTCCAAGAACTGGCCCTCAGCACTTGTGTCTTAAGAGGTTATCTTTTTATTTTCTACTTTTCACAAGGAAAATGTAGCTTGTTTTGCTCTTTTATGATTTTCTTTGCTTCTTAGGTGGCACCTCTAGTTAGTTTTTTGAAAAACTCAACAAACATACTATGGTATTGCACACCAGCCTTTTTCTGGTATAGCATTCTTCTTAAAACCGAAAAGGCAAAGGAGTCAAATTACCACTTTCCGCGGTCACTGAGGAGAAACAATCAGGTTTCGAAATACCGGTATCTGACCAGGAGTTATATGTTAGTGAACTTTTCCCCATTGGAGATGGTCTCCTGCTTTGGACTATAAGCTTGCTGAAGGTTAATTTTGAGAAGCATTTATTTATTCCCCATTCACCCACTCAAGCACATACTGTCAGTTAGGCAGAATCATCTACCACTGCAGATATGAAGGCTTATCACCCCCCTATTTCTATAATCTGAGACATAAGAGCAAGTTTTGTTTATAATTCAATATTTTTTGCAGTCAATGCAACACCTAGCTGCTCTGTAAATTGCTGGAATGGTGCTCGGTACTTATCCTTGGAATTTATTGTTAAGACACATTACAGCCCTACAGCAAGGCTGAGTCTTACCTGGGATCAAAAGAAGACACATTACAGCCGTACAGTAAAGCTACGTCTTACCTGGGATCAAAAGAAGACACATTACAGCCGTACAGTAAAGCTACATCTTACCTGGGATCAAAAGAAGACACGTTACAGCCGTAGAGCAAGGCTGCATCGTCGTCAAAGGAAAAGTCATTCCTGATCCTGGAAGTGACATCATCTCAAGTCAGGTGAAGCCACATCAATTCGTCAATGACTGTAACCAACTAACCAATAAACTCTCTCTCTCTCTCTCTCTCTCTCTCTCTCTCTCTCTCTCTCTCTCTCACACACACACACACACACACACACACACACACACACACACACACACACACACACACACACACACACACGTACTCACATAAGACATACTAAACAGAATAACATGTGCATTTCAAATACAAAACACTTTCTAAATATACAGGTTCATACATAAGGCAGAGAGGGTGGTGGTGGCTGGTGGTGGATTTATGGTGGAGTATGCAAATACTGGTACATAAGATGGCTGAAATAATGATGTCTGAAGGTTAATATGCATTGGCGTTGTTTGGTTGATTCAGGGAGCGAGTTCCATTGACGGGAACCTGAATATGTTAAACTGGATTTAAATAAGTCAATTCTAGGAACAGGGACATGTGGTTTGTGTAGAGTCCTTGAGGAATTGATTGAGAATCTGATGTGGAGGGTGCTTTCCCAGACACAATCCTGTGCATTGTGATCCCTTTGTTGTATTCTAATCTCAGACTTAAGGGGAGAATCTGAATCTTTTTATAGTCCAAGTCCAGAAGACTACTGCTTTTTAGGAGGACTAATTTGAGTGCTCGCTTGTATAGGCT
>JADBJO010000003.1:1759391-1760771 GCA_016801955.1 Conus betulinus | reverse complement strand
CTCCATATGATGGAAAAGCGTAGTAGTTTTTGTGTATAAGCTTACTATGACATCAAATGCTTTTTGAAATCGATGAATAGTGACACCACAATATTGTTGTGTTGTTAATGCTATTTAGCTTGTCATCAACTAAGGTGATTAGAGCTGTCTGTGTGGCATGAATGGGTTGTGTCGAAACCCGGATTGTCTTGGATGAAGCAAGTGGTAAGTATTAAGTGGGTGTAATGTGTGTTGTTCATGGTGTTTTTCCAAAGGTTTGGAAATAGAGGAAATGATTGAGACTGGTCTGTAGTTTGCAGGGTCTGAGTTGTCACCTGCCTTGTAGATAGCAATGACTTTCGCTTTTTTGAAACTATTGGGAGAATGATTTTTGTCTAAGGATTTTTCCGTCTAGGCCATCCATCCCGCAGGTACCTGACTGTTTCAGGTGCGTTAGGTAGTGATAAACTTCAAAGACTGTTATTGGTGAATATAAAGTTCAGACGTGATGTTTTTATCTTGGCAATATTGTTTCAGTTTTTGAAGACCGTTTTGATTTGGAAGAATCTGTCGTGGCAATTTTATTAGCTATAGTGCAAAGTGTGTGTTTTCAGCTGTTCGATAGAGATGTCTTTAATTACAGTTGATTTTGAAGAAGACTGATTACTTGTAAGCTCGTTAATAGCTCTCCATACCAATTTTGGGTTCTAGTTTGATGATATTAGTTCTCGATAATATTTCATTTTTTCTCTGCGTTCTGTGAATTTATTGCATTTCTCAGTTTTCTAGATTCCTATACATAACCATGTTGTTTAAGGAGATCTCTAAGATAACCTGCCTCCTGTAACTCTTTAGTGTAACCGGTTTAGGATCGTGCCGTACTCTAATCGTTTTTAGAGGGGCGTGTTTATCATATATTCTGTAAATGTTTTGATCCAGAATTTAACAGCAAGATCTGGATCAGTTATGTCGAAAACTTAAGAGAGATTTGAGTTAAGCAAGTCATGCAGAAAGTCTTGGTTGTTAAAGTTTGTAAAGCAACGGTAGTAGTTATTGTCTTGTGTCCCCGTTTTGGGGATTTTTACTCTTTTTTGACCATGTGACACAAATTGGGTAATGGTCACTACAGTTTAGAACAGGGACGCAGGCTTCTGCTATGTTAGTGTTATCTGAAACATAAAACATGGTCAATAAGTGTCTTCGAGTTTGGGGTGACTCTCGTTGGAGATTCGAAGAGCTTGATGGATTTAAATAGATTGAATGTTTGCGTCCATTGGTTTTGCACTTTTAGAAGGTGTGTGTTAAAGTCTCCAAGCAAAATGATTTCCTTGGATTCTAGCGAGACTGCATCCAATCATCGTAATAAATTTTGTCGACCCAGTTTACTCTTTGAGATGGATT
>JADBJO010000003.1:1751891-1754391 GCA_016801955.1 Conus betulinus | reverse complement strand
GTATACGATTTTCGGAAAACTGCAAGGGAGGTATCAGTGTTAGAGCGAGAGTGACTCAGCCGTGTTCGTGGGACAGAAGGCGTCACAGGGCACACTCAAAGCAATGTTGCTTCGTCAGTCATCTTGACAGTTCACTCAGAGAGAGAAAAATACCCTGAAGTTCCATTTCATAACAAGCATCTCCAATATTCAGATTAATACCTGTGCCGTGTACAGTGACCACCATGGAAAGCAGTGCTGATCCAAGTATCACAACAGCCAGCTTCAACTCCAAGCGCTCAGCTCTGTTATGTCTCTCGGTCCAGTGCAGAGAATGTAGCCCCGTGCATAATCCAGGTACCGTGTATGAAATCACGCGTAACATCTTGCGGATACAGGAAATTCCATCGCCAACTTTGGCAAGAGAAGGCTAGTTTTGCCGTTGCTATGGATGACGCCCATGCGTGAAACATCGAAAAAACTTGAGTTGACTGAGAGATCGAGAGAATGACGGTCGGTTCTACCCAGGGTGGCCGCCCATAGTGTCAACGAGAGTATGGATTATGAAGCGCTGATCTAACACTGGATAGGCACTGTATAAGAACTCTCAGTAATGATACTATTCAGCGAATGAAGAATGGATTAGTTAGTCATCGGGAAATGCTCAGGTAGCCCAGTATAACTGCCCTCCACCCCACCACAACCCCCACCTACTCCCAACTCCTCTCCTCCACCCCCACCCCCCCCCACCACCCACCCCGCCTTACCTCCCCATATCCACTCCTCTTCTTTTCCAACACCTTGCACCACATGAAGTTACTCAAATTGGTTCAGAGACGATGTCGGCAAGGGAGGTAATCTGTGTTAGAGCTCTCGTTTGGTGAGAGTGACCCCCGCCATTCTCATGGGACAAATGGCGCTGGTGGGCACGCCCAAAGCACTGTTGCCCAGTTAGTCAGCTAACAGTTCAATCACACAAAAGACCATAACATGAGTGTGAAAACATTGCGCCTAGAGTGCAGTCAGTTGATATCCTGATGGTTATTTCTAACATGGGATTCGAGTAAATTTTTTTTACTCTTTAGAGCTATTTGCACAGCAAAGACATGCGTTATCTTTCCTTAAATTTTTTGTGTCCTTTCAAAAAGATTTTTTAAGGGACCAGGTACGTAGACTCCCTCTTCAACCCCATTCGTCTCCCCCTCCCCCCCCCCCCTTAAGTTGGAAAGGAAGATAACAAGTGTAAAAAAAAATCGGGGGAGAAGTTCGGTCCCTTCACCTGGACGGCCGGCCGGTCAAGAACGGTTCGCACGGCCGGCAAAATCACGGCTCTCTTCACACGGGTCGGGCCGGGTGCACTATGCACGGCTTTGACCGTCGCCAGTAAGCTGGAATAGGAAAGAAGAAGGGAGCAGGTGTTTTTCTCCCGGACGGACGGCGCACGGCTGTGCTTTGCACGAACGGGACCTGGGTCACTATGCGCACAGCCATATTGTCTTCTCGCCTTTGTCCGAACATCTGGTATTGTTGAGTGAACATGGCTCTTTAGTCATGATGGTGTTGTCTCAAACAGTGAAAAGGGCTCTTTAGTCCTAAATGTCTGTAGTATAATGTAATAATGTAAGGGCTCTTCAGTCCTGAATATCTGTAGTGTAATGTAATATTGTAAGGGCTCTTTCAGTCGTGAAGGTTCTAACGGGCTCTTTAGTCTTGACTGTTTGTGACGTTATTACAACGTAATGTGGAAAAAAAGATGACATCTTTGTCACAAATATACTCGTCTGTTTTGCATTGTGTATCAAACTTGCGTTACTTCAAATGCCGTTTCAGTGTTTATTCATAGTTTGCCTAACTTAATGTTGCAGGCATTTCCAGTGGTCAGCATTCCATGGGTCCAGCAAAACAGTCTCTTAAAGGGCCATAATCCACGTAACACACGAGTCACGAGAACCAATTTTTGACAAGTCACTACCACTGTTTTTGTGACGTCCACGTGGGACCATGACAGGTGTTCGTTGTCTTGCTTTTCGGCCAAATCGAGTGGTCAAACGTGACCCTGTAGTTGACTAGCAACAACATGATTTGAACATTTTTGACCATCGTGTCTGTCCGAAAAACAACAAAAACGAGTATTTACGACAAAGGTGATGGCCGTGTGTTATCCTCACTGTGTTTTCATGCAGTTAACGTTTAGTCGTAAATCATGAACTTTTGACGTGAGAAAGTCGCAATAGAACAGGTGAGATGGTGTGTGTCTTTTTTTTTTTTTTTTTTTTTTTCTGTCCCAAACTCTGCGCCACCTCAGAGGCAGTGCACCCCGCCGCCTCATTCCGACACCCCGTCCACAGCCACAGCCCGGTCGGCCCGCCGCAGCCCCGGCACCAGCAATCCACAAGGAGCAGTCAATGTCAAGTCGTCAAGAGGCAACCCACCGGAGGAGACACAGCACTGCTGCCGAGTCACTTCAGTGGTGTTCAGTGGCGCCTGCTCTGATCTAACATACGCAGGACACCACCCTACT
>JADBJO010000003.1:1699391-1736891 GCA_016801955.1 Conus betulinus | reverse complement strand
GGTGAATGATGTAGGTACTGTCATCGATCGATCCTTGGGTGTGTGATAAACTGTCAGAACATATTTTGATTTCCGTTTGAACTTTTACGTGTTTTCCAATAGCGGCGATACACAGACGCATTTGACTACATTTTTGTTTGATAGCGCTGTTTTTAGTAGGATGAATTATATTGACATTCAAGTGACAAACTTTGCTTTCCTGTTGATGATATGAACACAAACGGGAGTGACCCACCCCAGAGATCAGCAATGCAACTGTGTGAAGTGAGTTGTTTTTACAAGCGTGTTAGTTAACCTGTGTATCCACGTGCAAATACCACAATGAATGACATGGCGCTGGACATACAACAGGCGCATGAAACCGAGTTTGAAAAAAAAAAAACTTTTGATATGGATCAAAAGTGATTTTGGTGCAGTGAAAACGAATTAATCATCTGGCGTAATGTGCTTCTCTACAGATACTGTGCTATTAATAACGACTCCATCAAGCTAGAAACTGCTGACTATGATGAGGAAGAGCACGTCCTTCCTTCATCATTCCAGTGGTTAAGTGAAACGGGTGATTCTTTTGACCAAGAGGTCAAGAGTTTTGCTCAGGGCATGCATAAACAGCAAAGCAATGCAGATGTCACACAATAGTTGAAGTGCTTAAGAGAGCTGCTCGACGTCAACGCCGCGCAGCAGCGAGAGACGCTGGAGAAAGAGCCGATTGACATCCACCGCCAGATCTTTGCAGCGAACAGGTGTGAGGCAGGGGACTGCCTCCAGGATGCCAGAGAGTCATACTACCGTGATAAAATGACTCTTGTTCTTCATCAAAGCAGTTGTTTTCTCTTTCAAATGAACTACTTGGCAAACAAAAGAAATTAAGTTTGCCCACGAACATTCCTTCTTCTCAGATCTCTCAACAATTTAGCGAATTCTTTGTTGATAAAATCAAAACCATCCGTGACAATCTTGATGCAAATCCTTCCCAACCCAATCCTTTATGATAAATACTGTGGACCACCTTTTTGTACTTTTAATCCAGTGGATGAAAAACTGATCGCCGATCTCATAAGTGAACTTCCAGCAAAAGTTGTGTCCTTGACCCCATCCCTACTTCCCTCCTTAAACGGTGTGCCTCTCATTTGATTCCCGTGATTACAAACATTGTAAACAAATCTCTCTCGTCAGGCATAGTACCTCCTCAGTTTAAGCAGGCAATCGTTACCCCTCTCTTGAAAAAGCCAGGACTAGACTTAATAAGTTAAAGAACTATAGACCAGTGTCCAACCTCCCATTCCTCTCAAAAATCCTTGAAAGAGTTGTGCTGAAGCAGCTTCAGACTCATCTTTCAGACCATGGCCTTCTTGAGGCCTGTCAGTCTGCTTATAGGAAGATCATAGCACTGAGACTGCTGTATTGAGCGTACTCGACTGTTTACTGTGCAAATCCGACAGGAAACTTGTTTCTCTCGTAGCCTTGCTTGATCTGAGTGCTGCCTTTGATACGCTAGATCACACTACTTTACTTGAAAGGCTTAGGGTCACTTTTGGTGTTGATGGGATAGTTCTCCAGTGGTTCAAAGTCATACATCAGAGATAGGTCGCAAGCGGTGGTTGTGGGGGTGTAAGGTCTACTTCGTCACCTCTTTTATATGGAGTACCTCAGGGGTCAGTATTGGGCCCAGTGTTGTTTACATTGTACTCACAGCCCTTGTCGGATGTTATCTTGGACCATGATTGTGATTTTCACACAAGTATGCTGATGACACAGAGAGCTTTCTAAGAGTGGCACACCTGATGAGTTTGTTTCTGTTCAATCTGGGATGTCTCGGTGTATCAGCAGTGTGCAGGAATGGATGGCAAGTAATAAGCTTAAATTAAATTGTGAAAAGACTGAAGTCATGCCCGTTGGAACCTCCTCCTGCCTCAAACTCGTTGAGAGTCAGAGTCAATAGTTGTTGATGGCACTGAATTGCCTTTCAATCACTCTGTTAAATACCTTGGTGTTACCATTGATCAGTGTCTGACCATGCAGAATCAAATATCTGTAGTCTGTCGCTCATCTTTTTTAGAGAGCTGAGACGTATTGCTTCCATCCGACGCTTTATATCCAGGGAAGTAGCTGTCAGGCTAGTCTGTGCCACGGTGATGTCAAGACTGGACTACTGCAACTCTGTTTATGCTGGGCTTCCCGCAGAACAGATTGCTCGGCTGCAGAGAGTCCAAATGGCGCTGCACGACTAGTTTTGAAGAGGAGGAGGTATGAGCACATCACTCCCATGCTGATGGAACTGCACTGGCTTCCCATACAGTATCGGTGGCAATTTAAACTGGCAGTTCTTGCTTTCCGCCACTTCAATGAATCTCTTCCTCACTATCTCTCTTCTTCTCTCTTCACTTACCAAAGCTCTCGTACCCTTCGCTCTTCTTCACAAAAAAAACTTTTGAAAATCCCTAAGCGTTCTCTGAAATCTGTTGGCGAAAGAGCCTTCAGTTTTAGAGCACCTTCTCTATTTGGAACTCCCTCCCTGAAGACCTTCGTAATCAGCCTACTCTTTCTTCTTTTAAATCTGAGCTCAAAACTTATCTCTTCAAAAAAGCGTATTCTCTTCTGTAGATGACTAGGTCTTTCCTAAATTCCTCCACAACTAGTCCAGTGAGGCAGTTTATGCATGTAAGTGCGTTTGCCATTGTGTATTTTTTTTTTGCTGTGTGCATGAATATTGTATGAATAAGTGCAAATGGTGGATGTAAGCGCATTGAGTTGTTGTTCCACACTGTGACAGAGTCTCATTCACTGGCTCCTATTCTGTACCTCCAATGCACGTCACCCAAGAGAAAAACCTTGTGCACTGAGGATTTTGTTCTCCTCCCTCCTACCCCCCAACCAACTATCAACCAATCCACTGCCAGCCATGTTGACCTGTCGCCCCATCCGGAACTTGACCATCTAGTCACTCCTGACTTAGACAGTTCTGACACAGGCTCTGGACAGTTGACCCCAGAGTCACAGACATATCTGAAGCAGTCAGGGGCAGATCATCGGTCACCTTGTGCTAAGAAGGAGGATTCCCAAGTCCTCTCCACCCCTGTGCACTCTGTGAAGTTGAGCCGCCCACAAGTCCTGCGCAAACTTCGGAGACGCACCCTGTGTGTCACCCCCCGGCAAAACAGGAATCCAAAACAAATAGCATCACTGACGTTCTATGCCATGAGATTTCAGCAGCTTCAGGATACAGTGACTGATCTTCAGCTTTATCTTGCTGATTGAAAAGTTCAATACCTGTACGAATTGAGCACGCAAGGGTCTGTGCTAAAAAATGATCTACGCTCACAACCGGCTCCAAGTCTGACTTACTTTATTCACAAATTGATTCTCTCAACACAAAAATTTTTGAGTTAGACAAACAAGTTAAACTCTCAAGAAAGAAAATCACTGACTGAAGACTCAAATGGGAAATATTTATTCTGAAATTAAAAAAAAAACAAAAAAAAAAAAAGCCCACTGCCTTACGTGATGCTAACACACTGTGTGAGATTGTGAATATCCAGAGCAGTGCGGCAACAACCACCCCCACCTGCAGCAACTCACCAGCAGCCACCGCCCCCCCCTGCAGCAGCTCACCAGCAGCCACCATCCCCCTTCAGCAGCACCAGCAGCCACCGTCCCCTGCAGCAGCTCACCAAGCTCACCAACCAGCCACCGCCCCCTTCAGCAACTCACCAGCAGTGCAGCAGTTCACCAACATCCACCGCCCCCTGCAGCAGCTCACCGGCAGCCACTGCCCCCTGCGGCAGCTCACCAACAGCCACCGCCCCCTGCAACAGTTCACCAGCAGCCACCGCCCCCTGCAGCAACTCACCACCAGCAGCCACCGCCCCCTGCAGCAGTTCACCAGCAGCCACCGCCCCCTGCAGCAACTCACCAGCAGCCACCGCCCCCTGCAGCAGTTCACCAGCAGCCACCATCCCCTTCAGCAACTCACCAGCAGCCACCGCCCCCTGCAACAGTTCACCAGCAGCCACCGCCCCCTGCAACAGCTCACCAGCAGCCACCGCCCCCTGCAACAGTTCACCAGCAGCCACCGTCCCCAGCAGTTCACAGCAACTCACCAGCAGCCACCACCGCCCCCTGCAACAGTTCACCAGCAGCCACCGTCCCCTTCAGCAACTCACCAGCAGCCACGTCCCCTTCAGCAAACCCCAGCAGCAGCAGTTCACCAGCAGCCACCGTCCCCTTCAGCAACTCACCAGCAGCCACCGCCCCCTGCGGCAGCTCACCAGCAGCCAAAGAAGACTCCACTCAGGCTTCTCCACTGACCCTGGATTGGTCATCTCAGTTCAAGCAAGACTCCTCTCGAAATGATGCCAGAAAAGCTTCTGGTCTGCCTGCCTCGTCTCAGGCACAGCTGAACAACAAAAACAGTGTATGGAACATGCTGTCGAAACGGCCAGTGTCTGACAGAGCTTCTGTTGCACTGATTGGTGATTCGGTTATCAGAGACATTGACCCACGTAGAATAGTGCCAAGACAAGACTTTGTTTCCAAAATCTGTGTCTCGGGCATGAGTACTGGTGACTTGTTTGACTGGTTACGAGACCATAGTAGATGTCCTGATGTCAATGTGATGATCATGCATGTGGGTGTGAATGATTGTAGAAACGACAGGAGAAGTCTCCAAACAGACATGGTGAGACCTTATTCACCTGGCTTCTCACGCTTTTCCAAATGCTAAAATATTCTTTAGTTCTATGATACCTGCAAGAGGAAAACACCACCTTAATACCTTGATTTCCCCCACCAATCTCAATATGCAAAAAGCTTGCGAAATGCTGAATGTAGAATTCATTAATAACTACAACACATTCACAACCACAAACGGAAACCCTAAATTAGCATTTTACAGCAACTTGATTCACCCCAGTAAAACAGGCACTGCCAAACTGGCAATTCGTTTAAAAAGCAATTTATTTCCATTTCAATTTCATGATTTTAACTCCAGACGGTATGGACCAGGATCTTCTCAGTTCAGTTCTAACCGTCCAGTTCGTAATGTAAATAACTGGCATCCTATCCAGAACCAACAGAATAGGTTTCCAGACGACCACAGACAGCAAACCAGTGCCCCACTTCATGAGTATCCACCAATGGAATCCATGAGTCACTACCCTCCCCTTTCTCACAGACACACCTCAATGCTGACACAAGCTTCAGGCGCCTCTGATCGTTCACTTCATGGCCCTTTTCTTCCGCCCCCCCCCCCCCCTCTCTCTCTCTCCACTACCCTCCCCCCCTTTATCACCGAGACAACTCACTGCCGACACAAATTTCAGGTGTCTCTGATCTTACATGTCGTGGCCCTCCTCCCAGACCTCCCTCCACTTTGTATAACTGCGATCAGACACCTCAGTCAAAACAAGTCTTACCGCGATATCCGTGTGTGTGTGTGTGTGTGTGTGAAATTAAAAAAAAGGGTGTGGGTGGGATTTAAAAAAAGGGGTGTGATCATAATGATGGTGGGCATATATGGGTGGTGTTTTAATAATGACACACACACACACACACACACAATCAGTGTTTTAAAACACACAATATATACACACACACACACACACACACGCACACATATATATATATATATATATATATACAGTATATATATTTACAGTGAATTTACAAAACAAGGAGTTTATAAAAATCGCTAAAATTTTTCAGTAAATAGGTGAAATCACCGTTTCACTCGGGGTTTTTACCTTTTCCCTAAATTTTAAGGGATTTTACAAAGTTACTGTTTTTTGGATGGTATTTCTGGACAAATTTACTGCAAAGTGTTAAGGTAATTTATAAAGTTACTGGTTTTTTTTGATTGCAAAGTGTTAACGTAATTTACAAAGTTCAGAAATTACATTGTACAATACTAATACAGTCATTACTAAACTAATCATAATAATTACAACAATTTCTCAGGATTAGGTTTATCTTCTCTATTCTAGTGTCGCAGCTCTCCTCTATTCTAGTGTCGCAGCTCTTCTTTCTCCCCGCTGTTGTTGTTGTTACTGCTTCCGATGTCGGTGTTGTTCTACTTCTCCCCCGCTGTTGTTGTTGCTGCTGCTTCCGATGCGGGTGTTGTTCTATTTCTCGATATAGTTAACATTGGAGTATCCTTTATTGTTGCTCTCGGTCTAGTATTTTCCGTTATATTCCTCAGCCCAGTATCTTCTGTTGTGGTACCCGTTGGCCTAATATCGCCCGACGTCGTCGTATCCGTTGGCCTAGCATTTTCTGTCGTGGTATCCGTTGGCCTAATATCTTTTGTCATTCTATTTCTACAATCTTTTTTCTCCTTGTAGTATAAACACTTCGGGGTAAGACCAATTCTAAGGGACACGACTCGTTAATTAAACCACCTGAATCAAAGGCAGTATATTCGCAGCTAAAGGGTAGTACTTTACTAACATTACTAAAATATATCATAGCTTTAAAAGCAGCAACGATGCTGTCGCCCGGATAAAGAGATGATTCTAATGTTTTGATGGTACGAAGTCGAACATTAGTAGTATGCAACGGTACGTGGATGGTGACATTTTGTTTTGTCCGATCTGGATAATAAAAAGCGTGAGTACACAGCAGAAAAATAATATTTTTTTTGCGCATAATATCAAAATTACAGGCCTGGCCGTGATAATATATTGAAACCACGGGACCGCCAAGAAGAATAAAAGATTTACAAACGCGAACATTGTCTTTAACTGCAAGACTGCTAGAGTGTCTCACTGTAAGACTGCTACAGTGTCTCACATCTATATTTTATTTATTGGGGGGGGAGGAAATGGAGAATGTTTCCCCCCCCTTTTTTTTTTCCCAATACGAGCGTGTATACACCACGTGTTAATTATTCTGGGAGAGGCTGGCGAAAGAAAAACAGTAGAGCAGGCAACAGAACATCAGAAGGGGCAAAAAAAAGTTAGGCAACAGAACAACATGAAAGGCAGTAGGGGTGGGATTTTAAATACAAAAAGAACTTTCGTTGCTTTGGTAGTAGTTGTCGTAGCTTCTTCTTTGGGTGTCAGATATCTGGTTAAAACCATAGTGGGTTTGATCTTGCTCCATCGATCCTCAAAAAGCTGTATTGGAAAAGCTGGCATTGTAGTAATTGGAAAAGTTAATTGTCAACAAATAATCCTGGTCTTTGGCATGCCAGCTATAGTCCAGTCCCTGTACGTGACATTCGAATGTTACTCCGGCAGGATCACTGCTGACTCCAGAATAAGTTTGGTTGAATGCGAATCCGTAGGTACTGTTTCTAACATAATCTTCTGATGTTCTTTTGGGAGTACTGGATAGTTCAGGGACTATCCAGGGCGTGGCTTCCAGGGGCTTAATGTGCAGGTCGTGGATTTTCATAGTGCAGCGTTGACATCTGTTTGCACTGATCCTACAGCGACAACTTAGCATTACCCCGCTGGCTCTCCATCTGTATTTTGCTGGTAAAATCGCGCAGTCGTGTTTTTTAGGATCGAGGGTGGCAACGGTAGGATTCGTGAGGGTAACTTCTTCCTTGGCAGTAGTAAGATTCGTTATGATGATAACTTCTTCCTTGGCAGTAGTAGGATTCACGGTGGTAGCTTCTTCTTTGGCAGTGGTACGATTCAGGATGCTCATTTCGTTGGCTGTGACAGGATCAACGATGGTAACTTCTTTGGGTGTGGTAAAGTTTACATTCTCTGAAAAATCAATCGCCAGTACGTAGTTTTTGTTTTGGACATGCTTGGAGTAGTCCACTCCCTGTGTTATACACTGAAATTTAACTTCTCTAGGAAGATAACCGACTTCAGAGTAGTTTTGGTTAAGTGTGAATCTATACGTACTGTTTCTGACATATTCTACTGATGTCCGTGTTGGGGTAGTGGACAGTTTCAGTGACTGTCCAGGGCCCGGTTTCCACGACGGGTTCGATGTACACTACCTGGATTCTTTTAGTGCAGTGTAGACACTTGTTCTTGCTGACGGGACATCGACAGATCATTGTCACCCGCTGGCTTTCTGTGTCTACATTGCCGCTAAAATCGCAGTCATTAACCGCCACTGCCGTAAAGAAGAAGTACGAAATAGCTATATAT
Organism: Conus betulinus; assembly: GCA_016801955.1. Classification (NCBI taxonomy): domain Eukaryota; kingdom Metazoa; phylum Mollusca; class Gastropoda; order Neogastropoda; family Conidae; genus Conus; species Conus betulinus. Next base: position 1,728,783 of record JADBJO010000003.1, on the reverse strand, counting down.
AATCATCATACTCCCGGAGAATGATTCACGCGGGTTCCCGTTCAGAACTTTCATGATTTCACTCTGCCACTGACCACCCGCCAACGCTTTTTGAGTAGATAACTAGAGGAAAAAAAAATGATGGGAGGGAAAAATGGGGGAAGAAAGTCCTTTTTTGTCCTTCATTCCCCCCGTACGACAATAACTTCTACCCTCGCCTCCCTTTAGTCGTTCTCCTCCTTTTTTTCTTTGTCAAGAGGTGACATCGGCTTAGAATTTGGTTTTCCTTTATGGGGAAGCGGCTTTTGTAGCTCAATATCCCAGAAAATCTTATTAATATCGTCATTGTCGTCGTCGGGTGGTGGGGTGCTAGCGATTTGTCATTCGGTATAGTTTTTGGCACATCAACGTTTTTACGCAAAGCCTTTTTCATGATTTTTTTTTAAGAACTTCTGGACTAAGCAACTCGCCCACGCTTCAAACCAGAAAGCTTTTATTGACTTACAGAGGGGAGGGGGGAAAACAAACAAGACGGAAAACAAACAAGACGGAAGGGGGAAGAATAAATTCAGAATAGCGTGAGAAATAGAAAAAACCTTATAAATTTTCCAGTTCTTGTATGTTAAGCACATTTCTCTTGTTGACCAAGGGAGACAACCATGTCTAACTACGTCCCCACCGTCGCCCACTACGTGACAGACGACGAAGACGGGGATACTATAATTTTGGAACTAGGACCCGGCTCTGCAAGCCCCCAGGATTTGGAAGCAGTATCCCAGCGCGTCGCTATGGCCTATCACATCTGGGACAACATCGACCCTCCCGATGGATTAGACAGTGAGGTCGTTATTACGAGGATGCAGGCGAAATGCGAAGAGAAGTCTTTAGTTTTGTCCCCTCTGTTTACCCAGATGTGCAAAACCAGTATCTGCAACATATGTTATAACGTCTACTACGACGACGTCCCCACTACCCCATGACCATGGATCCCTGCAACCATGTTATGTGTTATAGTTGTTGCCGACGCATTATGGGCGAAGCGGTCGACCCGTGTCCAGTATGCCGGACGCTGCCTGTCAACATCATTAAAGCGCAGAGTACGGCCAGCGTGATGCGCAACTTGCTAGAGGAGGAGGAAAAAAAAATCTTGACTTACAACTCCAAAAAAAACAAAAACCAGGCATCGCTGACGTTTTTAAAACTTCCTCCTCAGTCGCCTAGAACTAGCAAAATGTCAGCAGATGGGCTTTTTGGAGACGGCCCGCAATGCGGCTAAAGAGGAGCTTGACCTACGCGCCGACATTCGCTCCGCGTTGGGTGAAGGAGGAGTTTGATCGGCTGAGCCACGAAATTGCCATGTCCTTCGAAGATCTCTCGGGAATGGATAACGCCGCTGTTCTGCGAGAGGCGCAGGAGATTTCCAAGCGTATTAGTGCAAAAGAGTTCTTTCATAAATCCATGCCTGACATTTTACCCGGTTTTAATGAAAGTAAATGCTATCTTGAACCGCATGGTTCAAGGTAGCTTGCTAAACGATGCCGCTGCCATGGCCACGAGAGACAGATATATGGGACCGGATGCGCCCAAAAGATCCGGGGTGTTCAATCTACATCACTTCAACCTAACTAATTCAAGCTCGTTCTCGGAGTTACCCGAAGGAGTTGTGCAACGAATTGTACAGAACATATATACCTTGAACAGGGCGGCTTTGCGTAGGGTAAAAAGAAACACTCGTCGCCCTGCTCGTCCCAAGCCCACAAGCAGCCAATAATGCCGTTATAACTGGGTTATAACGACTGTGTTATAACGACTTGTGTGTTATTGATTGTGTTTTACGTTTACCATGACGCTTAGCTTCCTGCTGTATGTGAGACACTTTTGTAATAATCAAAGGACTGCTGTTTACAAGGTGAGATAGACTGCCCTTGCAAGAGGGTTAATGTTGCTGCCTGTGGGTCTGTGTGTATGAAATGGAAAGACAGACAGAGAGAGAAGCGAGATAGCGAGCCGTATGATATGTGAGAGTAACAAGGATGTTATATGTTAATATAGAGACTTGTGAGTGAGAGAGAGAGAGAGAGAGAGAGAGAGAGAGAGAGAGAGAGAGAGAGAGAGAGAGAGAGTCTTGAGTAAGAGAGAGAAAGAGAGAGTGATTGTCTTGAGTAAGAGAGAGAAAGAATAAATGACCTGTAAACTAGTGTAATGTGTTTGTGTATGTGAAAGAGTAAGAGTGTCAAAGAGAGTAAAAGTAAGAGAATTGTTCGTGTATGTGAAAGAGAAGAGAAGAGAGAGAGAGAGTGACAGAGAGTAAAAGTAAGAGATTGTTCGTGTATGTGAAAGAGAAGAGAGAGGGAGAGAGAGAGACAGAATGGTGGAGAGAGAGACAGAGAAATGAGTGATGGAGGAGAGAGAGGGAGAGAGACAGAATGGTGGAGAGAGACAGAGAGGAAGACAGACAGCCAGAATAAGCATCCTTCAACAAACACACACGCACTGCCACAATCAATAGCTCAGCCAGAACAAGCATCCTTTAACAAACTCATAAACACACACACACACACACACACACACACACACACACACACACACACACACACACACACTGACACAATCAATAATAGCCTTCAGCGCACGCTCATACAGGAAGATAGACAGTCAGAACAAGAATAGGTAGCCTTCAACACACACGCATTGACACAATAGGCAACCTTCACCGCGCATGCACATATCACACCCGAGGCGATTTGTAAAAATTCAAATGTTTTATATGCGCCAATTCCTTTTATATGCGCCAAGTAATATTGCGCCAAGTATATACATTCTCACGTTCTCTCTCTCTCTCGCCGCTCTCTCTCTTTTCCATCCTCTCTCGCTCGCTCTGTTTTGTACAATATACATCTGTACATATTTCTTTCGCCCCTGTTTCTCTCTCTCTCTCTCTCTCTCTCTCTCTCTCTCTCTCTCTCTCTCTCTCTCTCTCTCACACACACACACACACACACACACACACACAGATACTCACTCACTCACTCTCTCTCTCTCACACACACACTCACTCACTCACTCACTTTCTCCTCATTCTCTCTCACTCTCTCTCCTCTGTCTCGCTTGCTCTCTCTCACTTCTCACTCCTCTCTCTCTCTCTCTCTCTCCCTCTCTCTCTCTCTGTACAACAGCATCATATATCTGTACATTTTCAAGACATCGGCGTACATAATCAATATTAATCAATGGCATTAAGACATCTCTCTCTCTCAGTTATGCACGCACTCTTTTCCCCGCTCTCCCTCGTTTCTCTCGCTCTGACACACACGCCTCTCGCCCCCACTCTCTCACACACGCCTCTCTCTCCCTCTTCAGGTAAACGACAGTTTTGAGAGTTCCAATGATAGATAAAATGACAACTTCATCCAGTCTGATAGCCTTTTCTTCCGACTAATTCTTGAACAAAGTGAAGATCCCACTAACACAAGTCCTCCACATTCAAAATCAAGGATACGCACAAATGAACTGATCACCAACGCCCGAGACTGCATTATACTTATATACAAAAGTGTTTGGCATCGAAATACGATCTGCGAGTCAATATGGCAAAACAGGATGTACGAGACACATTGTTCAAAATCTTTCAATTGGCTGTTTTGGGTTCAGAGGCTGATAGTGATACGTCGTGTGACAGGCTGTCTCCTGAAAACATAGGGAATGACAGCGTGCTCATCGCTCACATGGTGCCACAGCTGTTGCTTCCGTTAGTCATAGACATTATACAGCAATGCACGAAATGACTGCTCACGAAGTAACAAAACGTTTAGCTGCCACCTGGCTGTCGTGGTCCAACTTTTCGTTAGGGTTAGGCTTAGGCTTAGGGTTAGGGTTAGAAGACTCGTTACGCTAGAAGTCCAGCACCGCGTTCAGAAGCTTGATGTAGCGGATGGCCAGGCGAATGATCTGGATCTTGTCCGGGGGGTGGGTGGGAAGCAGCCGCCTCAACTGAGAGAAGGCCGTGTTGAATCTCTCCGCTCTGAAGATCTCATAGTTGTTCTTAAAGACGCGCCGTTTTTTCACCGGCGGGGGGGATAGGTGGAGAGAGTGAGAGTGACACGGCGGGCTGGAATACGCCGTCCCAAACTCCCACCCCCACCTAGTTGACGACATCCTAGCGGGTGGGCTTCCTCAGGTTGCTGACAGCACTGGGCGGTGTGGGCACTCTACCCATCCAGGTTGCCCAGCTGTCGCGCACCCGATCCTGCACAATCAGAATCAGGAACCGCCGTCAGATATTCTATTGAATTATGTTACAGAGAATTATGAGCAATAATTGTCATTCTACTATACAACTCCAAAAAGATGACCACACACACACGCCCATGCAGACACAATCCTGGGCGGTCTGGGCACTCTGCCATCCACGTTGCCTGCACAATCGGAATCAGGAACCGTCATCAGATATTCTATTGAATGTTACAGAGAATTATGGAGCAATAATTGTCATTCAACTGTACAACTCCAAAGATGACACATATACACACGCCCATGCAGACACAATCGTACTCGCATACTTTCCTGCACACACACATTAAACTTAAAGTCTCATTTACCTTGAAAGGCTTGACGATGCTGATGTCGATGGGTTAGGCGAGGGTTGCGCAACCAGCAGGCAGGTTAACGTCCAGTGCCGTTCTGCTGCCATCATCAGCAGCGGTACAGAGTACGACTGTAAAAGCCCTCTGCTCTGCTTTCTTTGTCTTTGTGATGCGCACCATTATTTAAGTGGGGGTGGGTGGGCGTTTTTCTCTCGTACTTCTCTCCAAAGTAGGGGGTGAGCGTCACTTTATGGGCTCTCTGAGTGTGTCTCTCTCGCATCTCTCTCTCTCTTTTTCGCACATACATCTCCCTCTCTCTCGCTCTCGCATACTCTCTCCCCCCCCCCCCCCTCTCTCTCTCAATACATACAGGGCATCATGTATCCGTACAGACACTCACACATACGCGCGCATACACACACGCTCACGCAGAATACATCTCTTACATGCATACACCTCTCTCTCTCACACACACCCTCTATATGTGCCTTTATTTTGAAAAGAAAAAACTACTTCTGGTGGCTTCATAAACTCTTAATAAGGCTTTATATTTTGTTTCCTGGTCGGCTAGTTATTCTAATTCATTAAATTTGTCCCGTTCTGCCGCTAAAAAGGTTTGAAATTGGGACGGGGCTTGTTGGGTCGGGAGGGAGGGTGCGGGGGGAGCATGGCAGGCGGCCGGGTGCTGGGGCTGCATCGGGGCCGACTGATGATGGTCGGGGCCGCGGCTGGCTGTTGGGCCGGGAGGGAGGATACAGGGAGGGCATGGGAGGCGGCCGGTGCTGGGGCTGCATCGGGGCCGACTGATGATGGGTCGGGGCCGCGGCTGGGCTGTTGGGCCGGAGGGAGGATACAGGGAGGGCATGGGAGGCGGCCGGGTGCTGGGGCTGCATCGGGGCCGACTGATGATGGGTCGGGGCCGCGGCAGGCTGTTGGGCCGGGAAGGAGGATACAGGGGAGGCATGGGAGGCGGCCGGGTGCTGGGGCTGCATCGGGGCCGACTGATGATGGGTCGGGGCCGCGGGCTGGCTGTTGGGCCGGGAGGGAGGATACAGGGAGGGCATGGGAGGCGGCCGGGTGCTGGGGCTGCATCGGGGCCGACTGATGATGGGTCGGGGCCGCGGCTGGCTGTTGGGCCGGGAGGGAGGATACAGGGAGGGCATGGGAGGCGGCCGGATGCTGGGTCGGTAGGGAGGGTGCGGGAGGAGCATAGGAAGCAGCCTGGTACTGGGGCTGCGCCGTGGCTGGCTCATACGCCCATACATGCTCCTTGGGTTGTTGATAGGGGGGGTCCAGCCCGTAGGGGAGGAGCGATGGTTCGGGGGACGCCGGTCCTGCTAGCGCGGAGAGGTACCGCGGCCATTTTGCGGACGACGGCCCAGGGTCACTCCTCATGGGAGCGGGTCGCTCCCATGAGGAGTGACCCTGGGCCGCTGTAAGGGGGACGGTTGCTATGGGGTCCGGGGCAACTACGGGGGGGAGAATTAGAATTACTGTGGGGTCCTGGGCCGCTGCGGGGGGGGAAATTGCTGTGGGGTCCAGGCCGTAACAGGGGGGGAGGAGGAAGGATACTGAGCTGCTGCAGGTGGGGCAAAGGTGTCTTGGTCTGGGGCGCTTGATATGGGGTCTTCTAATGCACGAAAAAAAGGCCTCAATGTCCTCGTTATCATCTTGTTGTCTTCTATAAGGAGAAATAGGGTCATATCCTGTAGAGGCGCTTCCTGCCTCCATGGAGGGGACCCTAGCAAGTTCCTCCTCCTGCTCTTCCTCGTCCTCCTGCTCCTCCTCCTGTTCCTCCTCCTTCTCCTCCTCCTGTTCCTCCTCCTGTGGTTTTAGATCTTTTTCTGCGTTAATTGGCCAATGGCAACAACGGCTGACGTATGAGTTTACATCATCCGTTGTTGCATTTGAAAAGTTTAAAAAATTAAAACTTTGAAAACCGGGTGGATATATCCACTTACCTATTCTATTAAAGCCACCACGGTCACTACTTTTTGGCCAGATGTATTTGTGCCAGCCCTCACCAACCAAACTGCTTGGCCCACTTTCCGAGCTAATTTCAATCTTAAACACCGCGCCTTTCTTCCGGTGCTGTTTTGACCTTTCTTTGTCCTTTTCCGTAAAGATATCAAAGTCTTCCGGAAGTCCAAAGAAAATACGTCTAAACCCGTCTTTTAACTCTGCGAGGCCTTTTTTCCTCTTGAACTTCTTCTAGCTCAGACAGTAACCGGCAGAAAATTGAAAGAAGAAGTTTACTGACTGCTAGAACTTGGTAGCCAAGTCCGTTTTTCTCTTTCACTGAACTTTCTACAGTGACGGTATTTGAAAAAATTTCTGACAGTGAGGGTACTCTTTTCGAAATTTTTGTGGAAAAAACAATTCCGGCTAACTCCGAGTTTTCAAACAAACCCAAATGTAATAAAACACCACTCACCGTTTCTGAAGGTATTCCAAATGTGAAAGGCTGTTGAGATTAGTTTGAATATCTCTATAAAATGTTTTCCAATGGTCCGCGCGCCCTTTAGTAATGGGTTTTGTTTGCACTCTCAAAGCAACAGGAGACCAGGGGAGCGATCGGAGAAACTCAACAAAAGGCACGTGCATCGTGCGGACTCAGGATCGGGGAACGTCTACCTCAACGAAATTCGGCCCTTTGACACTCCATCGCACACGGCTGGCGTCCTAGACCCAACCCCTGCCTGCGACGATTGTGACCGTGACCACGTGATCTCACAAAAAACAAACAAAAAATACGTGCCTGGTCAGTGTGCGAAGACAAAAGCTGTAAGGGACTTTTCGTCTCATAGAGCAATATCTCTCTCTCTACATATACATACATATGTGTATTTGATCATCTTATCCGCCCTTTTATATTAACATATTCTATCTGATAATTGTTGGTTTCCATTATAGGAGAATATTGTGTATTGTTGTTGAATTTCTTTTTTTGTTTGTTTAGTATATATAGATAATATTAAAATGGCATTTGATAATAGTAATTGGGATAACGGTCCCGAACTTCAAGACCAACAGGAACCCCAGCCTGACCTGCACATTCAGGATCATCTCCCACATGTCAGGACATGGCTTGATATATGGGATAATAGTCAGATTGCGGCAGCTCAAACCAAACTCTGTGGCAACGGTATCTGGAGTTTTTAAGGATTGCCCCTTTGATAGAAAGGCTAGTAAGAGAACTGCCCAGAGAGGAAATCGATAGGTTAGTGCCTACCTACTTAGGATACATATATAATTTTGAAGAAACTGAGGTCACCCCTGATTGAGAGATACTACTACACCCGTTTGCTCTTGCCACCCCTGCAACAAGCGTGTGTGAATATGCTTGTTGACAATTATCATACGAGTTGTGATGAACTGCCACTCCAACTCAATGCGGAAATAGAGTATATCTTATGGTTGTTGTTGATTATTATTGGGAGCGACAGTTTTTTATCGGGATTAGTTTTTAAGGATTTTCTTCTTCATGTTGTCTATTGTTTGCCTGCTGTCTATCTTATAGATGGCGGCCAGTAGCAGCCCAGCACCTACTTTCTACTGGACTGAAGGGACTGTAACGGAGGGGCTGGTAAGAGAAGGGCCGCCAAAGAAGAAAAGGAGAGTCACCTGCGCGGACAAAGCACGCCGCCTCACTTTAGAAAATGCACAATTGAGCGCACAGGTGGCAGACCTACACGCACAGGTGGCAGACCTACAGGCACAGGTGGCAGACCTACAAACAAAGTTGAAAAGAGAGTGGCATTACAGGCACTCTTCAAACGATTGAAAATGACCGTCTTCAAACAGGAAATGTCGGTTTGAAGGCACAGTTAGAGGTGGTTCTTTGTCCTTTTCCGTAAAGATATCAAAGTCTTCCGGAAGTCCAAAGAAAATACGTCTAAACCCGTCTTTTAACTCTGCGAGGCCTTATTCCTTTTGAACTTCTTCTAGCTCTGAAAGTAACCTACAGAAAATTGAAAGAAGAAGTTTACTGACTGCTAGAACTTGGTAACCAAGTCCGTTTTTCTCTTTTACTGAACTTTCTACAGTGACAGTATTTGAAAAAATTTCTGATAGTGAGGGTACTCTGCGAAATTTTTGTGGAAAAAAACAATTCTGTCTGTCTGTCTGTTCTTTTCTTCTGCCAGCTAATTTTCAATAACACAACGCTAAAAGACAAACGTTATGGAGTAACCACCCTTTGTTTTATTATGATGATGATTACCCCCTTGTTTGACAATTTACCACTTGTTTCATAATACTTTTCATCATTGTACCACTTATTTCATGATATGTTATGATACTTATTATGGTGCGATTTACGTACAACAACTTAGATGATAGTAATTATGAAGCAACAATCTTTAAATTGTCGTTTGTTTTTTCTTTGTTTTGTTTCTGCCTTTGGGCGCATGCCTCTTTTCATTAAGAGTGGCTGTGTACCGCTCTGCGTTTGTTTTTGGTTTTTGCAGAGTTTTTATTTTCTGGCTAATGATTTTCTCTGCGCTGGTGTTTGTCTCTTAAATGTAAAAAAAGTAACGCTGCGCTATTGCAAAAAAAAGTAAAATAAATTCACATGTAAAATTACTATGTGTTGGGTCTTCTCTTTTTGCGGCTGTCTGACTGTCTGTCTATTGGTCTGTCTGTCTGTCTGTCTGTCTGTCTCTCTCTCTCTCTGTTGCCACTACGGAAACGACCGGAAACCGCCGTGCAGCGCCTGGGCCTGGGCTCCACTGATGGGAAGGGAAAAGTTGAACTACCAGGATGATTAAGGCGCGCCGCCGTGCAACAGCTGGTTCGGCGTTTAGATGGGGAGGGAAAGATAAAAGCCGGAGCGGAGAAAAACAGTTCGTTCGGGTTAGATGGGAAGGGAAAGATAAGAGCGGGAGCGGCGACAGTCGAGTGCGTCACTTGATGGGAAGGGAAAGATAAAGCCTGCTGCCATGAGGAGGATCCTGGGCCGCTGCTATGGGGTCCTGGACCGCTGCGGGGGGGGGGGGGGGGGGGGGGGGGGGGGGGGGGGGGAGAATTGCTGTGGGGTCCTGGGCCGCTGCAAGAGGGAGATGCGGCACAGAGGGGACAAGGGGCGTTACAGTCCCGGAGGAGTGAATGACCGCCAGCTGCACAGGTGTGAAGGAGGAGGAAAGACGCTGGGCTGCTGCAGGGGGGGGGGGGGGGGGGGGGGGGGGCAAGGGGGGTCTTGGTCTGGGGCAATTGATGTTGAGGGGTATTGCAGGACTTGGGCAGTTGATGTTAGGGGTACTTGGTAGCCAAGTCCGTTTTTGTCTTTCACAGAACTTTCTACAGTCACAGTATTTGAAAAAACTGCATATGAAAAGGTCAAAACGGCACCTCATCTTATGTTCATACATTGCCTGTAACCTATTAAATTTTTCCTCTTCTGCTACTAAAAATCTACCATAGAGTACTAAGTTATTTACTGTACAATCTACAGATATAGAAGGATGAGGGGGCGGCCTGGTGCAGGGGTTGAACCAGGGTGGTTCTTGGGCCCATACATGCTCCCTGGGGCGTTGCACCTGTTGATTCGGCTTTGTCTTGTCTTGCTGAAACAAAAACAAAGTATGCTTGTCTTTTTTGTCTTGTCTCTGCTAAACAAAAACAAAGCATGCTTGTCTTTCTTGTCTCTGCTTTTTTGTCTTGTCTCTGCTAAACAGAAACAAAGTATGCTTGTCTTTCTTGTCTCTGCTTTCCTGTCTTCTTTGATGTGTTGTCTCTTGTCTTGTCTTCTTGTCTTATCTTTCCTGTCTTCTTGTCTTTTGTCTTGTCTTCGTGTCTTCTTTTCGCTGTCTTGTCAAAAATTGTCCTGTCCTCGTCTTCTTGTCTTTGTCTTGTCTTCTGCTACACAAACACTAAAATCATTTGTATGTGATGTCCGCTGTTTTGTCTTCCGTATACACAAACACTAAAACCATTTGTATGTGATGCTTCTTGTCTTCATTACTCTTGTCTTCTTTCTTCTCTTGTCTGTCTTGTGTCTTCTATCTTGTCTTCTTGTCTTTGTCTTGTCTTCCGCTCACCCCCCCCCCCCCCCCCACTCACCCCCCTCCCTCTTGTCTTCGTGTCTTCTTTTCGCTGTCTTGTCAAAAATTGTCTTGTCCAAAATAAAGTGTTCGTTTGTTCCCGCTAACCCCCCTAAAACCATTTGTCTCTTGTCTTCTCTTCTTTCTTGTCTTCTTTCTTGTCTTGTCTGTCTTCTTGTCTTCTTTTTGTCTTCTTGCTATTACCGCTACTGCCTTTAAAGAACCGGAAAACCCGTGAGAGTAAGCTTGTTCGGTCTAGAGAATATAATGTTAAAGGAAATAAACCTCTTCTACCGTGAGGAGTTGAAACGGTCGCTACCGTCCTTGTTGCGTGTACATCCTGTATATATAGGCGAATTGCTGCGAGGTATTCAGATGTCGTAAATTTAGCTCCCCCAATAATGAAAGCTGCCACCTATAAACATTCAAGACGTTGATGATCTCGGGACGTTTATTTTGCAGGACTCCGTAACCACGGTTAATAAGCCAAAGTACAGCTAAATAATCTTTAACAAGCGCGTCTAATATGCTGTTTAGTGACTCGGTTGTTGTCTCTCCTGGGTTTTTGTTGGTTAACGCGTCACTAAGACCGGGCCAAGATAAGTTTACCAGCTACGAAGCGATCCGTAAAGATAATATGGAATAAATATTCTTCCGACCAGTCTGAGGGAAGGTCCGGCGGAGACGAGGCGATTATCTGTAGCCACGACTTGATAATTTTTTTCTGGCTCCTTTCGGACATTTTCTACTTTTTTTTTTTTTAGCGTTTTCTTCCCTCCTTGGTCAAAGGCTCCTTCGAGCATTGATACATAGAAAAATAAAGCGTGTGCGTAATCAAGACGCAGTAAACCCAGTTGCACGTATAAGCAGTCTCCGGAATGTAAGAGATAAGTTTATGCACAAATATGGCTAGGATAAGCAAAAGACAAGGAGCGGCCGATCAACGAGTTAAACGCTCCCTGGTAAACTCTGGCGAAGGTTCCGTCGATCAGATGCGTCGGTTTCAGTTTTTGAGTCGTTAACCACTTGAAAAAGTCGAAGTAAACGAAACTGTTATAATGGCACAGGGTGGCTTCGTTGTTGTATTGATCCACGTGCTTTCGTATCACCTCCGGCGTGAGAAAGCGGCGAAAAAAAAAAAAACGGGTTAAAAGGGGCTTCGGTCATCGAGGAACGATCTTTTTGACGGCCGACGCTGTCTTCTTCCATTTTCGCGAAATAATTTTCGCTTACCATTTTTAAATCGCATATTATACACCTGTCCTCCTTGTTTCGACCATACACGTTAAACTGATACATGGCGTAAAACTCGGAGCATGTACTGTCACTACCACTAATACAATATGCATCATGATCAGATATAACGTCGCCGCCGCAATACACCATCGCTATTAAAGGAAACAGTCTGTCAAAACAAAGAGCTTCTTCTTCTTCTTCTTCTTCTTCTCTTTCCAGGGATTTTGACTGAAGAAGCGCCGGTGACAAATCTTTGGGGTCGAAGAGGCGAGTTAACGTAATAGATTCGTTAGTACACCGACCTTTCAACAACCCCAATCGGTCCAAAGGCTTCTCTTTGACGAGCCGAGTAACGGTCTCGCTACGTCTTGCCGTCTTTAGCTTAAAATCGTTGCAACACGCGTATACTTTATCGCTAGAATAGAGACCCTGTAGAAGTCTAATAACTGGGCCTCCTCCCCCCGCGTCATCATCTTCTTCTTCTTCTTCGTCGTCGTCGTCGTCGTTGTCGTCGTCATTGTCTCCGGCGGTTTTCTGTTGCTGAATATAGTATTTTCCTTGCGTTCTCGCCATTTTCCCACCACATATTATGCGATAAAGAGCGTTAATTTTTTTTTTTACTAAATCTGTATGTTGGATCTCTTTTCGGATTACGAAAAGACTTCAGAGGTATGAAGCGTGTTTCACATAATCTCGCTCTATAGAGTTAACTTGGGACAGTTCACATCGATTAATATGAAAGTGGTAGTAAACCTGGCAAGGAGTTATTTTTTCCACTAGCTCTTCCATTTTTAGTCTGGAAGCTCAGGGCCAAAGCGTGCACGACCCTGCTGATTGCATGTTAGAATAGTGCGCAAGTCTAAATGGACTGTCCAGACATACAGAAATATGAATCCACTTGTTGCACATTCTAGATATGGATAATATGGCCGCCATGACAGTTTTCAAAATGGCCGCCACTTTCTACGGTTTTTTTATCGTATCTCAGCTTCCAGTTGACATAAACTTACAAAGTTAGAGTCGATTCCCATGTTTTTTATCATGCCTGAGCCGATTTTGGCATTGAAATAAACATTAGTTCAGTCATTTTCTAAAAAGAAATACAAATAAAGAAAAGTACACAGTCATCACCTTTGACGAGCAGCTATACTGCAAAGCAAAGATGCTGCAATGGGACAAAAGCTGCCAGGATCTGGTCATTATGCTTGGAGGATTTCATACCCAAATGAATTTCACGAGAGTGATAGGAGAATTCATGGATTCATCAGGCGTGGAGAATATCTGGACTGAAAGTGGAGTCCTTGGTGAAAAGGCATGTGAACAAGTGATGAAAGGGATAGGATGGAACCGTGTCATTCGCATTCACAAGTAGACATTAGAGGCGCTTTGGTCGACTCTGTGGCATGCTTCACGGCTTGGGCCAAGGAGAATTGACAAGCTCATCCGAGATGATTTGAAAAATGCAACTGGAAGAGTTTCAGATGCCTTTGCCAACAAAGACAACAGGGGAATCAGTTCCTCCCTTGGAGACCTTTTGTCAGAAATGGAAGAGGTGCAAGTCCTGTTTCGCGAGTTTGAAGCTTCTTGTTCAGAAAATGCTACCTTTCAATTCTGGAGAACGTACATGAAGTTGATCTCTATCCTCTTGAAGTTCACACACGCTCTTCATGAGAGAGACTGGAACCTGTTCCTGACATCATTTGCTGAAATGCTGCCCTGGTTTGGAGCATTTGATCATTTCCATTACACACGCGCTGGGAAGCTGTCTTCCTTGCTGACATGCACATGTTGCCCAAAACAGCTCCAGAAGTGCACAGAGGTTTTCTTGCATGAGACTTTGTCACCAAAGAAACAAAAGAGAAGTTCAGTGAAATACCTGATGACCAGGCAATTGAGCATATCAACAAAGCCGGAAAAGTGGCTGGAGGTCTTGTTGGTATAACGAAAACAGACTCCGCCCGTGACAGATGGGCACTGTCTTTCAATGAGAGGACCCAGCTGACACGAGACACGAAAAACATGTTTAAAGTAGCGGGCAGTGAAGAAGACGATGATGATGCATGATTGTGCACACAAAGATTTTGGTCCCAAAAGAATGACCCAAGACCAAGAGTATGTTCAAAAGCTCACTGAGCTTTCCGAAACTTACAATCCATTTGATCGCACTTCCCCAGAATTAGTCTCAATTACGACGGGGGACATTGCCAGTGAAGTGGTAACAAGTGACCTTTTGCATGCTGAAAGCACTGGAAAGCAGCTTGTGTCAGACTTTGTTGAGAACAGGCTGATAAAGAAGACAACAAGTTTTCATGACAGAATCAAGTCAAAGAATCTGCACACTTTTGAGATGTTGAGGTCTAAGTTGGAAAGGAAAAAAGCTGTTGCACTGAAGGCAGACAGAAAACTTCTGACACGTGTGTGGCGTCAGCAATGCAGGCAGACAGAGATATTGATATGAACAAAAGGTTGGAGCAGGAGATTTGCAAAGTTCCACTGTCACTGGCAATGCCTGATGGCAGACTGCGTCTACCTCTGAACAAAGCTGACCTTGGCAAGATTCTCCAGCAAGACTTGCCTCATGTTGCACCCGGACTATTAGCGACATGTACTGTTATTGATGGCATGGCATTGATCCAGACACTGGGAAACAGGATGAACGCTAAAAAACACTGGGTGAATAGGCAGATGCTGTTGCTGATCATGTCAGTCATCTGTTCTCCAATCGTTGTTCCAGGGTTGATCTTGCCTTTGATCAGTACAGGAAGAAAAAAATCAAAGCAACAGCTCGAAGTCAGAGGGTACGAGGCAAAAAAAAGCAATCAGACGAGACGTGCAAACAAGAAGCCAATCCATGGGCCACTGGGATACACTCATCTGCTTAAATGAAAACAAAGCAAGCTTGGCAAACTTTCTATGCACAGAGTTAGAGAAGAAGTTCCAGAACCAAGAAGGATGTGAGCTGGTACTGAACGGAGGATCCTGCAAAAGTGTGGACGTCGTCTGGGACAGATGTCTCACAGTTGACATCTGCTGAGCATGAAGAAGCTGACACTCGCATTCTTCTCCATGCCAAGGAAGCATTTGAACTGGGATATGTGCAAACTATTGTTGTCAGCCGAGACACTGATGTCCTTGTTCTCCTTCTTGCCTATCAGCCACAGCTCAGTCCCTTTCTGTGGATGAATGTGGCACACCTAAAAAGCAACACTTTGTTCCTGTTCACTCCATCAACATCACAGATTCGCAGAGGGAATCTCTTTTGGCATTTCATGCTGCAACAGGCTCGGACAGTACAAGCCAGTTTGCTGGAATTGGGAGCGGTCAGCATGGGCAGTTTTCCAAAACAATTCTCACCTTTTAAAGAATCTTGGCAGGGCAGGCTTTCCAGATGAGAATGTGCTTGCTGATGCAGAGTCCTTAGTCTGCAAGCTGTATGCTCCCAATGGCCAAGACAATTCCATTCAACAAGTCAGGTGTGATCTGTTCCTCAGCTTGACCAATGCAATTGAGAATCTGCCTCCAACCCGTGATGCGCTCATTCTCCACATCAAGCGGGCACATTATCAGACTCTTGTGTGGAGAAGAGCTTTGGAAGCTGAACCACACCTCCCTGCATCTGAGGACAGTGGGTGGGAACGGGTGGTTAGAGATGGCAATGAGAAGTTTCAGCCGCGACTGATGACTGCCCAGGCCATCACTGCCTTCTGTGTGGAGCTGACAACCTGCAAATGCCGTGGATCTTGTGCAACCCGGCGTTGCAGATGTACATACAATGGGCTCGGGTATACGAAAGCGTGTGGCTGCAAAGGCCTTTGCAGAAACCCATATACTTTACCAACTCTGGAAAGCTAAAGAGAGTCTTAGGACATTCCCTCAAGGTTTACTCTTTCTGCAAAGCAAAGACTGAATGGTTCCATGTCAGAAAGAATCTGACAACTTGTGACAATAACATATTGACTGACTTTGATCCATCACCGTAATGAACATTTACATGACAGTTAAATTCATTGCATCAGTGTTAATGTTGCCAGTAGTGTTGGGCATAGGAATGCACTGGATCTGTCAAATTTAATGTGTACATCGGCATCAATGTTTATGTTTTGATTTTACAAAACAACCATACTAATAACTGTTTGTGATGACTGTTACAAATTGTTTTTGAGTTCCTGTACAGCACAAGTGCTGACAACATAGCTTTTAATCTAGCAGAGAGAATAATAGTTCTGCGGAGTACTAATGTCTTCAGTTTTGCCCATTTTTTGTTAATTTTCTCACGAAATGAGCAAAAACACGAAAATTTGTGACCGATGCAAAAAATAAAGCACATAAACGTGTTCCTTGCGTTGGATTATGGTATATTTCATATCAGCATGATGAATTTCTGGCCAGTAGAACCTACAATACGAATAAAAAATAATTTCGAAGGCGGCCATTTTGAAAACTGTCATGGCGGCCATAACATCCAGATTCTGATTGTGCAACAAGTGGAACTAGACTTCCCTATGCCTAGACACTTCAAAAACACCAGTTGCACTATTCTAACATGAAATCAGCAGCGAACCTATTTTCTGGACTAGCTACAAATTTCGGCTTCCAGGCTATTTTATTGTCTCCGTCATTGCGGTAGCGGTTATTGCTAAAGAGATCTGATCTAAGATCGCTGCTTCGCTCATCGGGTAGCCGAAAGTGATCCACGAGACCGTCTTGGAAAGGACGGAAGATACGAGGTCGCAAACCGCACAACGAGCCACTTTCCAGCTCAGTAGGTTTTCTAGGTTTAAAACCGGAACGTAAAACCAACGGTAATAATAATGTCTGGCGACTCTGTAAAAAGGCGTATGATCTGGCCGAGTTAAAATCGTTAAAAGGCTATGAAGACAAGGGTCGTTTGGATCTCTTCCACCTCCTTTTCTTTTGCCCCGTCTTAGCATGTTGATACTGTTTGACCCCAGTGGATCGGATCCAAACGGTTCTCTTTCAGAAAAGCGTTGATTTCGCCGAAATGATCGCTTGTCATAAAACGGTGTTCCTTCCAATCACCCGCTCCGCGGTACCGAGCATCTGCCAGAGGACTGGGATGAACGGTTTTAAATATTTTGTGCGGCGAGCTTACAAAGAGGTATTTTTTGTAAAACGACCCCGCGAGCCCTCCCAAGCCGCTAGAGCGATCGGGTGCGAACTCTGGTTGTAGCGGGGTGGCGATTGCTAACTCCCACATGATAGGATATATCCGGTCATTGTGTGCGAAGAAGCTTGGCCTTCCCGTACAGTCAGAGCTGTGTTCAGCAAAGGCACGCCCTGTCGCACCAACCTTCCAAGCAACCGCTCCGGGGGATGTGTTCCATATGTTTATATTTAACCAAACTCTTAAAAACCGTCTTCAAGGATGGAGTAATTTCTGGCGTCGACAAAGCAATCCCGGTTGCTTTGCCTTTCACGTAATAGGGATCCTGGGCGACGATGACCACTTTTACTTGCTTCGGTTCGGGAGATCTTCGCGTGAAGGCGAAGACCAGCTCCTTGGGCGGGAGGATGGATCGCGTTTGTATTCGTAGTGCAAGACTACTAGAGGGTAACCCGCGGGAACTATCTTATTGTACGCCAGTTTGCTGTTGATACGAGGCGGTTCCAGATAGAGGAAGGATCGAAAGACTTTTCTCCCACAACGCGCCCCTGATATTATACTGCTCAAATTCTTTTTCAAAATCCTCCCGAGTCCACTTCGAAAGGTTCTCGCGCATTTCTTCGATTCTGGACATTAGATTTGGAGTGAGCGAGATAACAACGTGTTTCCAACTTTCGTTCGTGCCTTGATAGCAGTCCATTGCCCCCCCCCCCCCCCCCCCCCCCCCCCCTTTTTTTTTTTTTAGTAAAGGGGGCGTGTGCGCTATTTAACCTCAATTTTTCTTCCTGAATTCTTTTCCCTTCCTTCCATTCATTCAAAGCCACAAACAAGCGCTAAATTCGTTCTCACTTTAATAAAGCTTAAATGTAAATGAGAGAGAGAGAGAAAGAAAGTTGTCCAAGAGACACTTAAATGTAAATGAGAGAGAGAGAGAGAGAGAGAGAGAGAGAGAGAGAGAGAGAGAGAGAAAAGTTGTCCAAGAGACAGTTTATTTACAAGTTCCTGGCTCATTTATTCAGTAAATTTGTAAATTTCCTTTAAAAATTAGCGATTTTGCAAAAACCCTGAGTGAAACAGTAAGATTACATTGAACGTAATCTTACTAGGGACTTCACATTTTCGCTACGCTTTGTAAATTCACTGTAACATTATATATATATATATATATATATATATATATATATATATATATATATATATATATATATAGTACAGTAAATCAAAAAATAAGGAAGTTTATAAAATCACGAAAACTTTTTTTTTTTTTTTTTTTTTTGTGATTTTGCAAAATTACTATTTCACTCGGGGTTTTTGCCTATTCACTATTTTTTAGGGGATTTTACACAGTTACTGTTTTCTCGATGACGTTTCTCGACGATTTTACTGCAAAGTGTTAAGGTAATTTACAAAGTTCAGAAATTACGAATACAGTCATCACTAAACTGTTCATAACTATTAAAACAATTCTCAGCATTAGATTTATCTTCCATATTGCAATGTCACGGCTCTTCTTTCCCCGCGTTGTGGTTGTTGCCTCTGATGCGGGTCTTGTTTTTGTATTCTTTGGTGTAGTCAAGATCGGAGTATTGTTTGTTACCGTATCCGTCGGCCTAGTATTTTTTGTAGTCGTATCCGTTGGCCTAGTATCTTTTGTTGTATCTGTCGGCCTAGTATCTTTTCTCGTCGAAGTATAAACATTTTTGGGTAAGAACAATTCCAAAGGACACGACTCGCGAAAGTAAACCATTTAAATCAAATGCAGTATATTCACAACTAAAGGGTATTGATTTACTAACATTACTAAGATACCTGATAGCTTTAAAAGCAGCAACGACGCTGTCACCCGAACGAAGCAAACGACTGTAACGTTTTGATTTTATGAAGTCGTACATCAGCAACATGCAACGGTACGTGGATGGTGACGTTTTGATTTACCCCGTCTGGATATATAAAAGCGTGAGTACATGGCAAGAAAATATTATCTCTTCTTCAATCATATCAAATTTACAGGCATCACCATGATAATACGCAGAAAACACGGGGAACGAGAACAACAGAAGGTTTACAAACATTAACATTTTTTCTTTACTGTGAAGACTGCTAGTATCTCACATATTTATTTATTTTATTATTATTATTATCATTCATTTTTTTTTTTTTTTTGGTGGGGGTGGTATTTATTTTCTCCCGTCAGTATGAGCGTATGTACAGCATTGCTGATGTCACAGTAACCCACCTGTGCGCTGTGCAGCCAAGCGTGTGTGTGTGTGTGTGTGTGTGTGTGTGTGTGTGTGTGTTTTCCATGTGCCAGTACTGCGCGTGTTGATGATTACTCTGGTATATGACCTGTGCGGTAGCTAAGAGAGAGACTGGCGCAAGAAACAGCACAGCAGGCAAAAGAACATCAGAAAGGGCAACAGAGGTGGGATTTTGAGTACAAAGAGAACTTTGGTTGGTTCGGTAATAGATGGTTTGCCTTCTTTGGGTGTGACGTATCTGGTTACAACCGTAGCCTTCGTGTTAGCTGTGGCAGCTATCAAAAAGTTTGTATTGGAAAAGGTTGCATTGTAGTTATCAACCGCCACAGCCGTAGGGAAGAAAATGTTGACAGTAGAATCGTACTCCATAACAATGGGCCAGTTGCATATCGTCTTCCGTTCAGAACCTTCATCATTTTACTCTAACGCTGCTTGCCGCTACTTTTTAGCAGTTAACTGGGGGGAAAAGGAGGGAAGAAAAAAAAAGGGGTGTGGGGTGGTGGTTGTGGGGAGAGAATGTAAGATGGGGAAAAAAATCCGGGAGAAAGGAAAAATAATCTAAGTCTTTCTTCGCCCTTCACTCCCTTCTTTAACCGACAATAAGTTTCCCGTTAGTCATTTTCTTTTCTTCTCTTTTTAAGAATTTTTTTTTTCTCTTTATCAAGACATGGCACTGGCGTTCGCTTTTTCTTCCTCCTCTTTTTTAGAATCTGTTTTTTCTTTATTAAGACGTGGCATTGCTGGTTCCAGGGCAATCTCCCAGAAAACGTCATGATTATCGTCGTCGGGTGGTGGCAATTTGTCATTCAGCGTAGTTTTTGGCAGATCGACGTTTTTATCCAAAGTTTTTGCCTTCTTCGCGATCTTTAGAACTTCTGGACTAGGTAACTCGGCTACTTTCTAACGAGAAAGCTTTTATTAACTTTCAGGGGGAAAACAAAAACAAAAACAAAAACAAAAAAGACGGAGGAAAAAGAATCAATCCAGAATAGGGAGAGGAAGGGAAAAAAAGTTATAAAGATTTGGTTTATGTGAATGTTACGATCATTTCTCTTCCCGACCCTGAATCATGACCACTGACGCCTCACCACCCCCCAGCAGGCGACTGATGACGACGACGATGAAAACTGTGATTTTGGAGCTGCCACCCGCCGCAAGCCCCCTGGCTTTGGAAGAGATATTCGAGCGCGTCTCAGTGGCCTACCACATCTGGGACAACATCGACCCTCCCGACGGATTAGACGGCGAGGCTGTTATTACCAGGTTGCAGGCAAAGTGCGAAGAGAATTCCTTGGTTTTGTCCCCTCTGTTCACCCAGATATGCAGAACAGTATCTGTAACATATGTTACAATGTCTATGACGACGGTTCCCATACCCCATGGCCATGGTTCCTTGCAACCACGATGTGTGTTACACCTGTTGCCAGCGCATTATGGGCGAAGCGATCTATCCGTGTCCGGTATGCCAGAATCTGCCTACCAACATCATCATAAAAGTGCAGAGTACAGCCACTATGATGCGCACCTTACTGGAGGAAGAAGAAAAAAATCTGGAGCTACAACTCCAAAAGAAACAAAACCCAGGCATGGCTGATGTTTTCAAGAACTTCCTCCTTAATCGCCTGGAACTGGCAAGGTGTCAGCAGATGGGCTTCCTGGAGAGGGCGTGCAAAGCAGCTGAAGAAGAGTTCGATCTACGAGCTGAAATTCATTCCATGCGGGTGAATGAGGAGTACAATCGCCTGAGTGATGAAATCGTCGTGGCCTTTGACCATCTGCTGGGAACAGACAGCGCGACTCTTCTGCGAGAAGCGCAGGAGATTTTGAAGCGCATTAGTGCAAATGACTTCTTTCACAAGTCCATTCCTGACATTTTGCCCGACTTCAATCAAGCGAATGCCATCATGAACCGCATGGTTCAAGGCAATTTGCTGGACGATGCTGCTGCGATCGCCACGAGGGAAAAATATATGGGCTCGGATCTGCCTGAAGCATGCGAGGTGTTCAATCTGCACCACTTCAGCCCAACTTCTACAAGGTCCTTGTCGGAATTACCCGAAGGCGTCGTACAACGGATGGTGCAGAATATCTATACCTTGAACAGGGCGGCTTCGCGTAAAGTAAAGAGAAACACCCGTCGCCCTGCTCGCCCCAAGCCCGCAACCAGCCACTAACTGTGTTCTGCTGCATTAACGTGTTGAATTTAAGTAGACATACTGTCTTTTAAGGACTTCCACAGTGTTACTAAGGCTGTTGTGTGGTTACACAAGAGACACAGAGACAGAGATTTACTGCATTAGGCTTTGACTTCCACAATATGTTGCTTGTTTGCAAATTGTCTTCTGCTCATTTTAACGCTTCAATCCCCATGTGTTATGACACTTCATATAGTGCTACTGCATTGCGTGGTTCAGAATAAAGGCTGGTTTTATTGCTTCACCCCATACATCCATCCTTCCCCCCCCCCCCCCCCCCCCCTTGGAATGGAAAGGTTACTAAGGTTTACACAAGAGAGATATGAGTATTTCATATACTGCTACTGCACATTGTTGTTTGGTTTAGAATAAAACTAGAAATGTTACTAAGGCTGTTGTTTTTTTAGTGGTAGTGTGTGTTTACATCAGAGAGAGGGAGAGCAAGAGAGACCTAAAAAGAAGTGCATGTGTAATTCAACTGGAAATATATTTAAGTGTTTTTAAAGCAAAGAAAAGCAATAACAAACGAACAGGATGCTATTATACTGTGTAACTTGGCGTATGACAGAGCCAAAAAGGCTCCGCGACTCGCATACCCAAGCTTATTCTGGGTTAAGCGACAACCATTTTGTAAAAACACAGTTTATCATGAAGTACATGTTGTATCACTATTGGCATGGTAATTGGGAAGTAACTCCAGACAACGACTTTATTATTATAAACGGGCTATTGGTACAAAACAAGAACGTACAGATTTCGTTACGTGTGTCCCAACAACCAAACGGTCTTTCACGAAAGGCTCAGGGTGGCTGTGAGAGAAGCGTTTCCAGAACCAGCTGAAAAAGACCTACCATGCCAAGCCCATAGCAGTCCATGAATCGCATGAACACACTTTAGGCACAGTCCAACAAGGGGAAGGGTACGCTAACCCTCTGTACGCCCTTGATTACGAAAACGACGTCACAGAGATGTTTGACATGGCGACAAAACAAAGTAACCTGGAGGATCAGCACGTTTTTTCTCAGTAACGGGGACACCAGGCATGTTACTGAGGATTAAAAACACTCACAAATTAAACTGAAACTAAACGAAGCCAACAAAGCCCGACAGCTAGCCAATCTGTTTGGAACCACTGATCAATTTACCCCCCACGCCATATACAGGGTCCTTAAAGGCTCTTCCGCCCCTCCCGAGGGCGAAACCCTACTTACTGTGTCTGCTGAGAGACTTGAAACCCTGGCAAAGGATGCTAGGTTAGATGGCGGTAAAATAGCAGCTAGTATTCGATTTTACCTGAGCAACTGCTCTAGTATCCCGGAATAAAACAATCCTGTGATTTTCTAAAATATGACCCAGACTCCGAGTCCGATACGAGCCTAAAAATGGCATGGGGTAAGGAGTCGCCACCTTAACAATGTCATGTGGATGTATCAAGTCAAGTCAAGTCAAGTCAAGTAAACTTTATTATCTCAATTTGAGAAATTAATTTGTGGTCACACACATTCACAGCAAATAAACAATAATTTAGCCACATTACCCATTTTCTCACATATGACATACAATTCATATAGAGGAATTTGGATTTCAATTAAACATCTTCTCGGTTCAAGAAATCAATGGACAGGGGAATAAAACTTTGTTTAAATCTGACACTTCTGCATTTAACCGATCGATATCTTCGTCCTGACTGAAGAAGGTCATACTGATTTGCAAGGACGTGGGTCTGGTCACACGTAATCTTCTTCGCTTTACAACTAACACGGCACCTATATAGCTCACTCAGACTTTTTTGTCTCTCTCACCAACGATTTTTCCTCCCACGTTCACCACTTTCTCAAGCACATTTCTGCTCTTCACAGTCAACCCACCATACCAACACATAAATGAGAAAGTTAGAACAGATTCCAAGAAGCATGAATAAAATGTCCGAAGAATGTCAGTATTCACATGAAATGATCGCAGCTTGCGAAGACAATATAATCTGGTTTGACATTTTTTGTGGACATACTCAACATGGGATTTAAAATTCAGCTTATTATCTATAAAAGTTCCTAAATATTTGTATGATTCAACACGTTCTACTTCACACCTTTGATAAAAAGTGGTGGTACAGCTTTTGGATTCTTTCTAAAATCAATCAACATTTCTTTCGTTTTTGTTACATTCAGATCAAGATAGTTATGATCGCACCAGTCAACAAATCTTTGAACCTCCTTGAAGTAAACAGAATCAGAGTTGGAAAGATCTACAAGTGCTGAGTCATCTGAATATTTAAATGTACAAAGTTGAATCACTTCCTGAACAATCATTTGTGTACAGAGTAAAAAAAAGCACTGGTGATAAAACAGTACCCTGGGGTGCGCCAGTTGAAATGACTCTGGAAGACGACGAAACAACACTTTGATATCGAACAGACTGTGTCCTCTGTGTAAGAAAATCAATTATCCAAAGAATGAGCTTGTTACCCACATTTTATGTTAATGAGTTTCTTTGCCATCAGATGTGGTTGTATGGTGTTGAATGCTGATGAGAAATCAATAAAGAGAATGCGTACAAAGGAGGCAGGTTTTTCGAGGTGTGAAAAAGCATGATGGAGAAGTGTGAGTGTGGCATCATCTGTTGTATATATAACAACTTGGGTACAGAGAGCCAGTATAACAGTGCACGCACACAGACACAGAGCACACAGACAGACAGACATTTGTTTCACACACACACACACACACGCACAAACATACACACACACTACTGTCTCGTAACGTGCTCCCGGAAGAGAATTGGCGGCAACGAGAGGCTGCGCCAGGCGATTAGAGAGGCGTCCGTGGGCATCGGATGTGTCGGGAGAATCCACAGTCGGATGTGCGATGTGTTGGGAGTATATGGGTTGGTAACGCCAGCAGCCATTGGGATATGTTAATATGTAAGTACTATGTGTGTGTGTGAGTGGGGAGAGAGAGAGAGAGAGAGAGAGAGAGAGAGAGAGAGAGAGAGAGAGAGAGAGAGAGAGGGGAGGGGGGGGGGAGAGGAGAGAGAAAAGGGAGACAACGTAAGCAGCGTGTAGAGAGACGGGCAAAAATGTAAATGGATAGGGAGAGCGTTAAAGAGAGTGTAAGCAGTGTATACAGAGACAGCGTAAGCAGCGTGTAAATAAAAGCAGCGTGGCCAGACAGACACAGAGAGACAGTGTGACAGACAGACACAGAGAGACAGTGTGACAGACAGACACAGAGAGACAATAGTTTGACAGACAGCCAGAATAGGCAGCCTTCAGCCAGAATAGGCAGCAGAGACAGACAGACAGACAATAGGCAACAGAGACAGACAGACAAACAGAATAGGCAGCACAGACAGACAGACAAACAGAATAGGCAGCACAGACAGACAGACAAACAGAATAGGCAGCACAGACAGACACACAAACAGAATAGGCAGCACAGACAGACAGAAGGTCTAAAGAAGGTCAGCGTCATTAGCGCCATCGCTAGTTTCCTCAGCTTTGTATGGGATATATTTTCGTACAAGTATGCAATGGCGTCTACCGTTATTTCCACAGACGATTCCCTGACTTCCTCCGCTTTCTCTGGTTCCTGCTGCCTTTCTTCCTTAATTTCTTGCCAGTGGCAGCAACGTCTTACGTAGGTATTTAAATCATCCGTTGCTGCAGATGAATATTTCAAAAAATTAAGTTTTGAAAACCGGGCGGATATGTCCACTTATTTATTCTGTTTAAGCCTCCGCGGAAACTGCTTCTTTCAGGTAAAATATATTTATACCAATACTCTCCAACCACACTGCTTGAACACTCTCTCTGAGGTAATTTTGATTGTAAACTCTGTGGGTTTTTTTTTTTTTTTCCCGGTGTTGTTGTGTCCTTTCTTTGTCCTTTTCTGCAAAGATATGAAAGTCCTCGGGAAGTCAAAAAAAAAATGTCTAAACCCGGTGTAACAGCCCATTCTTTACCCCCCCCCCCCCCCCCCCCCCCCCCCCCCCCCCCCCCCCCCCCCTCTGGAACTTACCCCGGGGTAAGTATGGGCTAGCCTGCTTTTACCCCCGGGGTCATTCCAGGACTATCTGGAACTGACCCCCCCCCCCCCCCCCCCCCCCCCCCCCCCCCAGTCATCTACATTGTACAAGGTACACAGGCACTCAGGACAGACTAATTAGCTGTAAAAATAGTTAAAATCTTTGATATACGTTAAAGTGACCAATGTCAAAGACACTGACCGTCGGTTGTCTGCATTGCACAAGGTATACAACACTCATGAGACACTGATCAACTGTAAAATAGTCGAAATATTTGATTTACGTCATAGTGACCAGTGGTCAGTGGCACTGACCACCACCAGTCTGCATTGTACAAGGTACACAGGTAATCGGGAGACTATAATTAGCTGTGAAATAGTTAAAATCTCCGATTTACGTCATAATGACCAGTAGTCAGTGGCACTGACACAAGTAATCTACATTGCACAAGGTACACAAGCACTCGGGAAACACTAATTAGCTGTTAAATAGTGACTGATGGCGGAGAACGAAGCAAATTTGGAAAGAGTGGGGGTTAGCTGCCGCCAAGGACATTGACAAACAAAGTACAGGATAAGACACGATGCACTTCGACCTCTTGGGTCTTCTTCAAGTAAAAAAAAGAGATCACATTTAACATTTAGGACAGTACAAACAAAGAACGAAGAGAGACTTATCTGATGTCCATGTGGTATGCTGTGAAGAATGGCCGACAGAAGGAAATGACAGAGGGGATTATGGGAAAGGAAAAGGGGGGGGGGGGGGGGGGGGGGGGTGTTGCGTGAAGGGAGGGGATGAGTGAGGCGATGGGATTGTGTGGTTAGTTAGGTGGAGTGGTGTGTAGCACAGTGGCACTGACCATTAGTCATCTGCATTGTACAAGCTAAGGTACACAGGTACTCAATAGCCTCTAAATAGCTGTAAATAGTTAAAAGAGGCAAACCGGGATGAAGCAACAACGATACTTGGTCACAACGACACGTGGTCACAACGACATTTTGTCACAACTACGCTTGGTCACATTGGCATGTGGTCACATTGGCATTTAGCCGTCTTTCTTTCCACGCATGCACGGGCGTACTCACACACCCGAATATTGACCCACGCATGTAAGCTAGCGCGAGAAATGTCAATACGTATCCGTTAGTGAACGTGTGTGTGTGTGTGTGTGTGTGTGTGTGTGTGTGTGTGTGGGCGCGCGCGCGCGCGCGCGCGCGTGTGTGTGTGTGTGTGTGGGGGGGGGGGGGGTGGGGGGGGGGGGGGGGGGGGAGGGGGAGGGGGTTGGGGAAGTAGGAGGTCCATCTATTGAGAAGAGTCTAGAACTACACTTTGAACCCAACTGACTGTACATAGGAAATGGGAGGGGAGAAGGGGTAAATATGCAGGCTAACACAATGTATTTTTTAATACAGGTGTGCGTTGGGGGAAAATGCAGAGGAAAACCCTGAATAACCCTCTCTTGTTTGAAGGGTGGGGAGGGGTGGATTTTTTTTTTTCTGTTTTGCTGTGGTGTTTTTTGCCTTTTGAGGAGTAAGTTCATTGTTTTTCTTTTCCTTTGATTGGAACCCTTCCACTAATCCGATGGAACAGCTAGTTATTTAGTTATTTGGAGTAATTTGACTACTGCGATGCTAACTGCTACTGCTCTTTCTCGTTCTATGTCTTTATCTGTCTTTATTTTGTCTGCGGAACATTAACAACTCCAGTGTCTTGGTGCCCAGTAGTAGATGTTATCTTTGTAAATGAAAGATTTTTTTTTTTGAGCTATTTGTGTGCTAAGCCAGCTTCATAGACTAGTCATAAACTATATACACCATGTGTATGCAAGATTTTAACTTTTGCCGTATGTGTGGCAAATAGTTTTGTAAATATTTTGGTGACGGAAGTTGTACAGTAAAGCGTATAATAAAGGACTGTTATAGTTGTGACGATTGTCGCAAACGAGATGCGAGCGGTGCTGTCTGTGTACTAAAACCGAAGTGCTGTATGTGTGCTAGACCAACGTAAACTGTCGCTAGGTAAAGAAGAAAGTGCACGTTTCTTTTTTAGTCATAAAAACTATATTACACCATATGTATACAAGATTTTAACTTTTGCCATCTATCTCTCTCTGTCTGCTGCCTGAAAAAGTAAGGTGTTCTCTTGCTTAACGTTCAAACATTTTTTTCTGATCTGTTTTGAAAAAAAAACTTTTTGACACGCACGGTGTACAGCTCTCTAAAGTGAGTTGCCTTTCCCTCTATTTGATTGGTCAATCTTTCCTTCCCATCTACAATAAGTGGCATCTTCCGCTCTGCAGAAATCCTTCTAGCTAAGTAAACTATGGTGCAATTTACGTATCACAATTTGAAAGATCGCGATGAAGGTGTCTCTGTCTCTAAACTATTCTCTCTTTTCTCTTGTCTCGGCTTTTTCTTTCTGCCTCTGAGTCTCTCTCTTTTCTCTTGTTCCTGTCTACCGCTCTGTGTTTGTTTCTGTGTCTGCAGCGTTTTATCTGCTCTCTGTCTCCACGCTTGAGTGGCTGAGGCCAAAACCGAGTCTGTATTTTTTTTTTTTTTTTTATGCTGGTGGTCAGAGTACAGGGATGTGCTCAAGACGTGCACCAACAACTTGAGAATAACTTTAGACCGCTGTGGTGCTAAGTAAACAGAAAGCTCTGTTACACAAAAGCTGCGCTCTCCGTTTTACTTGGAGTACTCACTACTATGGCACTAAAGTCTCTATTGTGTCTTTTGTCTCTTATTTATTTTCTTATTTATTTTCTTCTCTCTCTTTATCTTTCCGCTCATATTCCCCTGTGCTAGACTAAAAAATGTTCTTGGTATTTTGCGAGTCCGATGAGCTTTATTTTAGTTCAAATCGCTCTGTCTGTCTCTTATTTATAAAAAGAAAAGGATTTCCGCTCTATCCTACAAACAAAATTCTCTGTCTGTGTCAGAAAAAAAAGTTATTTAAAAAAAAAAAGGAAAGTTTCTACACAAGTCTCTAATTCACCATCTCTCTGTGCTAAACAAAAAAAATGTTGTTGGTATTTTGCGTGTCTGGTGAGCTTTCTTTTAGTCCAAATCGCTCTGTCTGTCTCTTATTTATAAAAAGAAAAAGATTTCCTTAACTGTGCTAGACTAAAAAGACTGTGCTGTGCTTTATTTTAGTCCAGATCGCTCTGTCTCTTATTCATAAAAAGAAACACACAAGAAAAGGAAAAGAAAAAAAGAACAAAAAACTGCTCTGTGTTGAGCGTTTTTTCTGCTCTCTGTTTCTGCTTTCTGCAAGAGTGCTGTGCTAGACTCTGTGAAAAAGAAAAAAAACTCTCTATCTCTTTCTTTCTCTGTCACACAGTCTGTATATGTATATGTTTCAAACATGTAAATGTGTTAGCACACATGCCCATTTACATATACATTTGCTTCAGATATGTTATATCTTACAGCTGTAGAAGCCTTGTCGGTTTTTTGTTGCTTCCCCCCCCCCCCCCCCCCCCTTTTTTTTTTTTTTTTTTTTTTGGTGGTTGTAGAACCAGAGAGCGCGCGCGTGAGAGAATTGGTTTAATACTCTTTCACAAGAAAAAAAAAGAGAACAAAGTTAAACGTTGAGTTTTCTGTTTTTAAACTGAGCTTAGTCGTCCGCTTCTTTTTATACAACACACACACACACACACACACACACACACACACACATACATGCACACGCGCGCGCGCGCGCACCCCACATACGCACATGCACTCGTACGACACACACGCACACAATTTATCTCGCTCACTCTCTCCACCCTACGTCAGCCTTCGGCCTTATTTTCAGTGTGATAGTGATGTGATCAATAACATGAATCATCGAGGCAACAATAAAACGGAGGCAACTGGTTTGGCTGTAATAGCTACGAATACATCCTGCATCTCAGTCAGCGTGGTGTGTGGCGTCCATCATTGCAACAGCCCCAGGACACGGCAGGTTC
>JADBJO010000003.1:1679391-1696891 GCA_016801955.1 Conus betulinus | reverse complement strand
CACTAAATCTGTTAAATGTTCTTTTTGTGTAGATTCTAAATCATTCTTGCAATCCCTTGCTTCATCATTTAATTACAATAATGTTTTCTTTAAAATAAGATGTTGAAGTCATTGCATTCAATTGAAAGGGTTCAATGCTGACTTTTGTTGGGTACCATCCCATTGTGGAATTTATTGCAATGAATATGTTGACCATCTCGCAAAAAAAAAAAAATGGGGCGAGAAACGCTTTGAATGCTATTGAACTGCCTTCAGTTTATCTTCAGTAAAAATGTGTGTAACATTATAGAACATGAAGCAATACGACGTTTTTTTTTTTTTCTGGGACAAAGTATTTTTCATTATTGAATACTCCATGTGCAAGTAGATCAACTGTTACCTTGTCGTGCAGACTTTTGTTAAATGTTTTAACAATAAAGTACTGTAACAACATTAAGTGGGTCTGCTCTGCAGAACTGACAATTGAGCATATACTGGTAAAATGTGCTTCAATGAAAAGTCGTAGAACGTATTTTGCCTGTTTCTAGCGACTGGAATTAGTTTAACTGAATGTCTTAACTTGATCATCTGTGCTCCACAAAACCTCTGGTTTTCATATAGCAATAAAATATGTTCTTGTTCTTGATTTGTTCTTGTTCTTCTTCCTCTCTCTCTCTCACACACACACACACACACACACACACACACACACACACACACACATATTCACACAAATTTTCCGTTGCCCGCACCGCACCACAACCAAACAATGGAAACAGGCAGACTAAAAATATACAAGGTAAAAACAAGTTCCACATTTTTTCCACACAAGGCTAAAATCAAACATTAAAAACTCCAGCTTTTGCCCACAGGCTTCATCAGGATATTGTGATCAGCTTCATCAGGATATTGTGATCAGCTTCATCAGGATATTGTGATCAGCTTCATCAGGATATTGTGATCAGCTAGCAAACAGAGTCAAGGAAAAAAACAGTTCAGTGTTGAGCATTGCAAAGCAAGAACACAAACTCAATGCAAGAAGAGAGAGCCCCCCCCCCCCCCCCCCCCCCCCCCAGTCGCGGAACAACTGGCGCGGAACAACTGGCAGAACAAATAATGAAAGGACGGGAAACCGGAGGAGGGGGGGGGGGGGGGGGTGTGGTCTAGGGATGGGGGTAGATGAAGGATGGAAGGAAGAAAGAGAGAGAGAGGGTGGGGGTGGGGGGGACTGAGAGAGAGAGAAAGGAGAAAGGACTAGCCAGTGAGGGAGAGAGGAAAAACAAAGGCGAAGACAAGAACACAGAGAAAAGAGAGAGAGAAAGAGAGACAGAAAGAGAGAAAGTCACAAAGAGGAACAGAGACAGAGAGAGAAAGGGGGAGAAAAAGGGGGGAAGGAGAAAGAGAGAGAGAGGAGAGAAAGAGTGACAGAGAGAGAGAGAGGGAGAGAAAGGGGTTGGGGGGGACAGAATAATAAAGAAAAATGTATGTAGAACTAGATGTTTTCACAAATGGGAAATGAACCGAATTGGGGGAAAAAAAAAAAAAAAAAAGGGGGGGGGGGGGGGGGGGGGAATAAGTAGAGGAGCAAAGAAGAAAGGAAAAGGAAGCTATTGTGCAACTTACATCAAGCATGAATTTTTCTACTAGTGAACAACATTGTGCTATAACCAGTGCTTATACTATTACACAAGACAAGCTTTTTAGCATTAAAACACTTCAATAAAATCAAATTAAACAAGTTCACTTATTAATTATTCAGAAAACGATATAACATCAGACTAACCCCCCACTCCCCCTCCCCCCCCCCCCCCCCCCCCCCACCCACACACACTCTCACAAATCCCCTCCATAGGCACCAGTCTGATCCCGAAAAGACCATCACCCTTTATATTTCATATTGCTGCCAGATCTCTCTCTTCCTTAAGGTATGAAAGATATCCGTCCTATAATTGAGCCCATTGAAAATGGTTCCAATATTTGCCTGCCAAAAAGTTTCTCTATCCAATAGATTTTCTTCACTGTGCACTGTTTCAATGGCATGGATGGAAATAAATTTGAACTGTTGATCATTTGGGTGTGGAAGTTCGGTTACATGTTTGGCCACTGCACATTTATGATCTTTTTCAATTTGATATCGGACTTGTGGTGGCCCATCCCATCTGAGTTTGAGGTTTTTTTGTGAGCCAATATACCATTATTTGGATGAATTCGGCACTGCAGTACATATATTACATTTGGCGTTTTGCATGTGAGATGCTGCTTAATTTTCCAGCATCTGTTGTCCCATGGACTTTTAAAAGAGAAGAAGGGTAGAAGAGTGTTCACAAGTGTCGCATCTTTTAGCAGCGCACGGAAAAAAAGCCAGGTTTGTTTTGAGGGCCCGTGTAGTGGAAATCTTCTAGGGACAGTGGGTTTAAAAATTTCTCCTAAATTTTTACGCTTCCTTTCTGCTGAAATGATAGTATTTTTTGGGAAAATTTCTTTATTCTGTTGGTTAGCATACAAGATGTGCAGATTGTTACGAATTATTTTAGATTTTGAAGGAAGTCTGGGGTCATATTGGGTGACCCATGCTATCTTTTTGCCTTTCTTTTTCCTCTCAGTAAACAGTATTTCCTGTCTATTCTTCCTCGCTCCTCTTTCCAGTTCTTTCCGTGCCTTTGTTTAGAGGCCATCCTGCTAAACTGAAATAATGAGCATATTCATCAAGTCTTTTACCAAGGACATCATTATCACTGCAAAGCATCCTCAATCTTGTTCTACTCCAAGTAACAGTCCCCTAAAAACTGACTGTGGTGACAACTAGTTCTAGGCAAGTAGCTGTGGCAATGTTTTGAGTTTACATCCGTTTGGATATAGCCATCTTTGATAGTCAGTTTGAGGTCAAGATATTGGGCCTCCTTTGTTGGGGTTACTGTCCATTTGATGTTGGGTGGGTGTAGGTTTTGAATATGTTCATTAAATCTATCTATATGCTCTTTATCCAAAAAATGGGTGATCCCATCATCCCTGTATCTTGTCCAATCCAGGCTTTTATCAGTGCTTGCACCCTCCTTAGTTTTGAGGGAGGATAAGAGTGGGACAGGGTAGTACTGGGTCAATTTCTCATCTAGCTCTGCCATAAACATATCTACATATTCACAAGCATGACAAGGGCCCATAGCTGTGCCATGAATAGGCTTGGCAAAAATAGTTTCCCCTTCCCATCAGTGAATGGAGAGCAATTATTGTCTAGGGCAATTTGGAGGGCTTCTAAAACACATTCAGTGGGGATGCCTAACTTGCTAGGATTTTGTTCCAAGGCTGACTTTAGTGCAGGAACACCAGAATTATTACCTACATTGGGAAATAAAGAAATGACATCACATACCACAAAGGTGGCATTCTCAGGCAAGGGGGCGACAGTTGATTAATTTTTTTTCAATCTTTTGCAAAAACTCTTTAGTATCAATTACTTGATATTCAAGATGCTGAGTCAGGTGACAAACAGACTGTTGGACAAACTTAGACAATACATGCGTAGGGGTACCTGAACCAGATAGTAAATATCTGTACGGAAAAGGTTCAGGTTTATGTGTTTTCACTAATGGTTTAATCTTCCCAGGACGGGTTGAAGGTTTTGGTACAACAAATCGAGCTATTTCTTCACTGATAGCACCTTTATGTAACCATTTCTTAACCCATTTGTTATGATAGAAACAGTGTCATTCGTCGGATCAGTTTTAAAGATTTCATAGTAATCAGACCTTTCAAGTTCCTTTGTGATAGCTGTGTCATCATTCACAAGGGATGTAATCACCGTTACACCTGCTTGTCCGCATACTGACATGCAGCATTGTGAGTCACTGGAAGACGGTTCAATTGTTTTAAAGCATTTCTTTCCCCAGTGAAAGGTTGTCCCTGATTTTCTTTCTTTGTGACGGATCCAAACGTTGCTGTGTACAGGCTGTAATGAAAGCTTCAAGGGCAGGGTGGTCTCTAGGAGCCATTCTGGTCGTAGGGGTGTTCCAAGGCTTCTTCTGAAATTCCTCTTCTTCTGCGGTACATCAATCTATGAACTCATCATCTTCCATTTTCTTCAGGGTAAAGTATCTGTGCCACCTCAGTCTCTCTGCCCATGCAGTTGTGCAGACTTGATCCCCTACATCGATTGGTTCATGCGGCGTGGGTGCGAAGCAATCAGGAAGGCGGAGAACTCTAAGCTGTTCAGGAGTGAGTTCAACATTTGGTGCTAGGATGATTGGGTCAAAAGCTTTTAGTTCATCTGTTTGTACTTTTTTTTTATTTGTTTTTCAGTCACAGTTTTGATTCTCATCACACGTTTCCTGGATTTATGCACTCTGCTTCTTCTTTGAACACCATCTCTGTCCCTGAAGGGAATGTACCTACATGAGTGAATTCTCCGCAAGCCACTTCTTCTATAGCTATCATTTTCGAGATGCATGGTCTCTTTTTGTATCAATGAAAGTTTTCTTTCCAATCTCCTTCTAATTGGAAATAATTTAGGCTCCAAAAAATCCTTAGTTTTTTTTTAAAAAAAATTAGACATAGAGTGAGCACCAATACTTTCCACCACAACTGTCCTTACATTATTAACCAATTCCTCTTCAATATTTAGGAGAGCTTCATCACAATGGTCAATCAAGGAGTCAAGAATTTTGGAGCTAGCACTGATAAGGGAGTCTTTGATCATTTCATTTAGTTGCTTATCATTGGTGCCAAATGCCAAATTAAAATGAAGTCTGATTCCATATGGAATAACTTTTTTTCCTCTACACTTTTTCAAGAAGTCTTGTTATATCTTATACTTGCTTGTTTTGTAAAGCAAAACACTGAACTGTTCTTCAAACGTTGGCGAAACCTTGGATTTGGGGAGATCAGTTGAGGGGGCCAGCTGGAAAATGTAACTCATCATTTTGACAAGTAGAATTTTCCGTTGCCCGCACCACACCACACACCAAAACTATGGAAACAGGCAGACTAAAAATATACAAGGTAAAAACAAGTTCCACATTTTCTCCACACAAGGCTAAAATCAAACATTAAAACTCGAGCTTTCGCCCACAGGCTTCATCAGGATATTGTGATCAGCTAGCAAACAGTCAAGGAAAAAAAACAGTTCAGTGTTGAGCATTGCAAAGCAAGAACACAAACTCAATGCAAGAAGAGAGGGAGGGGGGGGGGGGGGGGGGGGGGGGGGGGGGGGGGGAGGAGGGGCGCCGGTGGTGGTCTAGGCAGAACAAATAATGAAAGGATGGGAAACCGGAGGAGGAGGGGGGGGGGGGGTCTAGGGATGGGGGTAGATGAAGGATGGAAGGAAGGAAGAAAAGAGAGAGAGAGAGGGGGGGGGTGGGGGGACTGAGAGAGAGAGAGAGAAAGAGAAAGGACTAGAGAGTGAGGGAGGGGAGAAACACAAAGGCAAAGACAAGAACACAGAGAAAAAGAGAGAGAGAGAGAGAGAAAGAGAGAAAGTCACAAAGAAGAACAGAGACTGAGAGAAAAGGGGGAGAAAAGGGGGGAAGGAGAAAGAGAGAGAGGGAGAGAAAGAGCGACAGAGAGAGAGAGAGAGAGGGAGAGAGAAGGGGAAAGGGGGACAGAATAATAAAAAAGAAATGTATGTAGAACTAGATGTTTTCACAGATGGGAAATGAACCGAATTGCAAAAAAAAAAAAAAAAAACTTATATACATATATATACATATACAGAGAGAGAGAGAGAGAGAGAGAGAGAGAGAGACCTATGCGTATTTAAAAAACAACAACAGATAAATGAATATAATGATAACAAAGCTTATTGGGTGATGGCCATTATAATTGTTGTAACTATAACTGAAAAGAAAAGAAAAACCTTGATGGGTGATGGTGATTTGATAACAACAGAGCTACAGGATGATAATCACTGCTATTACTAAAAATCCTTTTTGTATTTTGGTTATCCTTGGAAATACTTTTTTTTTCAAAGGAGTAAAAATTTTTGTGTGTTTTTTTTTTCTCCCTCTTCTCTTCCCCCCCCCCCCCCCCCCCCTTTTTTTTTTAAACACGTGATACCCTGTTTCTCACTGATCATTTTCTCTCTTCTTCCTCTCTCTTCTCAACCAACACGAGCATAATATTTTTTTAATGCCAACACATTATTTCGCCTGCTACAATGAACATTATCCCACGATATTGTTCACTTTTTCAGCAACACTAGTCTATTTGCATGAATTCCCCAATCCCACTCCACCCCCCACCCCCACACCACCCCTCCCCATCCCACCCCACGCAAACAGTTTGCACCATTGTCTAAACTTGAATTTTAGTATGAATCCTACCTCATGTAATCACCAACAGCATTGAAGACCACATCAGACGTACCACCCTGCAGCCTCGGCATGTCCAGGAACCTGGATGTGGAGCTTGTGCCCTCAAAAACTCTCACCACCAGGGTAGCAAGTCTGTTTTCTTCATTTCTGTCATTGCTTTCGTCAATCATCAGGAAAAAGGGTCCGCTATTGCACCTTTCAATCACAATGTCTGTGTAGGAGGGAGCCAAAACTCGTTTCACAATCCGAGTTGTTTTAGTCCTTTCACATTTGAAATTTGGGGCGGTGTGCTATCGGGGAACATTCCTTTCACAAGATCGGCGAAGTGATCAGAAAGTAGAGGTGGAAGGTTGT
Source organism: Conus betulinus (assembly GCA_016801955.1). Classification (NCBI taxonomy): domain Eukaryota; kingdom Metazoa; phylum Mollusca; class Gastropoda; order Neogastropoda; family Conidae; genus Conus; species Conus betulinus. The sequence goes on along the minus strand of JADBJO010000003.1, from coordinate 1,690,253 downwards.
GTTCTTCCAAAAACTGGCAGAAGTTCACTTCAGCAGAAATCATACCGGGTCTTCTTCTCCTTCTTCTCTCTGTCTTCATAGCGCACAGGAAACTGTATTAAACTAGGTCTGTGTTACAGCACGTAATAGCCTACTGACGCTTGGCCTGACACTCACTCCAAGCTTCCCTCGTCTGATTGGCTGACCTGAACAGCGCTGCAGTGATCACGCCTCTTGTGCGTGTGCTCCGGCTACGTCGACAACACAAGGCCATCCGGCGGTCTGTTACCGTACAAAATGTCACCATTGCACAAAATGTCACAATTGTGACATTTTGTGCCAGTTGTGACATTTTGTGCAGTGAAGGACTGCACAAAATGTCACAACTCGCAGTTATGACAATTTGTGGAACTATACACCATTTTCGAATTCACTCTTGCATAGTGTCACAACCTCTGTCAGTCTTGTTAGTCCGCCGCTTTCAAGAAAGCGAGCAGACTATTAAGTTCGTTCGTTCGTGTCCGGTTTTTTTTTTTTTTGTCACAATCCCCCCCCCCCCCCTCTCTCTCTCTCTCTCTCTATGATTCTTTGTATCTTACATGCTTCAATATGATAACTGACTCATCACCTTCTTATCTGTCTGAACTTGTAAGTCTTTACATAGCTTCTTGCACTCTTCGCTCTTTTTCTGACTCCCGTGTACTTCGCGAAGAGTGTTACAAACGTCAAACTCATAGCTATCATTCTTTCTCTGTCTATGCACCTCAGCTTTGGAACTCTCTTCCCCTGCACATAAGACATTCTAACTCTCTAGCTGTCTTCAGATCAAATCTCAAAACATTTCTCTTCCAGAAGCACTACAGTTAGAATACTTTCGTCCATACTATATTTGGACATTGTGTAGTGTATTACTATTATTACTATTCTCTGCCTGTTTGCGTGCGTATGAGTGTTTGTATGCGTGCAAATTGAGTGCATGTAGGTGTGTATCACTGAAGTGTACCGAAGGATTGTATGTTTCGCGTTACGACCACACCATGGTCATATGGAACCTATCATGAAATACCTGCAATTTTGTCCACAAGCAACAGAGAGATGCTGTGTACAAAGACACAGACAGACAGAAAAAAACCGAAAAAATGTATACACACCTTATAAACCGAAGGTAAAAACAAACAACAAAAAAAAAAAAAAGAGATACAGGGAAAGACACCAAGAGACAACATAGACAAAATAATGACATCCAGAGAGAGAGAGAGAGAGAGAGAGAGAGAGAGAGGAGAGAGAGAGAGAGAGAGAGAGAGAGAGAGAGAGAGAGAGAAAATCATGTTGTTCTATTAGCCTCATCAACCAGCATGGGCCATCTCGTCTGAGCTGTCATCTCGTGAACATGTGCATTGAATACAGATTAAAAGTAGATATTATAACATTAAAATGAAAATGACAAATTGCAAGCCAAATTGAAAAACGCAACAAAAAAAAAAAAAAAAAAAAAAAAACAACCAACCACGTGAACGTCATAGAGTATATCCACCCATCCATCCATCCACCCACCCACACACCCACACCCACACAGATAAGAGAGAGAATGGTGACAATTTGTGCAGCAGTGATTTCAAAAAAGGCACACGGATGCATAAATTGTCACAATTTTGACATTTTGTGCAAATTTGTGCAAATTATGACAATTTGTGCAGTGAATAACTGCACAAAATGTCACTGTGACATTTTGTGCAATGGTGACATTTTGTGCGGTAACACGGTCCCCTCATGTGCTGTTAAGACTGTGGGATGTTGTGGCGATAATTTTGAAGTAGAGTGTTGCGGCAGGAAGTCGCAACTGCACAAAGTGTCGACACTTTGTGTTCTATTAAATTTGTACTCTCCTCCCCGGCACAAAGTGTTGCACAGCACAAAATTTTACTTGCGACAGTTTGATCAGCCATACTAGCACAAGTGTCGTAAGCACAAAGTGTCGCAATGGCGCTATTCTGTACATGTATTGAGTGAGCAAGTGAGTGATGGTGGGTGATGAGAGATACAGTGAGGGTAAGACAGACAGACAGACAGACAGACAGACAGACAGACAGACAGACACAGACAGACAGACAGACAGACAGAACAGACAGACAGAACAGACAGATCGAGAGGCAGAGACAGGACAGAGACTGAGGTTCATTCATTCATTCATTCGTTTGTTCATTCGAAATCTATGATTGATAGGAAATAACTGTAAATCTGTTGCAAAATGGATATGCGCGTGCAAGAATAATTGTCTATCTATGACCTGTGCTAACCCACCTGGCTACATAAGCTGCAGGTAAACTATACCGATTTTCTGACTGGTCCTTAACTATTTGTGAAATCTGTATATTACACGTATTGTATACGAGTGTGAGTATGGGCTAATGAAACAACAGGTAATGCAATTAACACAATTGCAGTACCTGTGCCAGAAGCACCTGGTACATTGATGCCACTCTTAAAGCGCTAGAGTTCCCCGTGACCTATGTTTTTTGGCATGGCACACTAGGGACTCTCGATCTTTAAAGTTGAAACACCTTCGTGGCATAAGAACAGAGGAGGTGAGTGTGTGTGTGTGGGGGAAGAGGGGGACTGTATATTATTGTAGTTGGAGAATATTTTAATTGCAACCACATGTATCTCATGGGTGACAACATTTGTGGGTCGTGCACATTATGTCCATAGCACAATAAGAGGCTTTCCCGACACAAAGTGTCGCATGTTCCAAAGTGCGACACTTTGTGCAAGTCTTCTCAGCACAAGTGTCGCACTTTTGCACAAAGTGTCGCATGCGACACTTTGTGCAGTTGCGACACGTTGTGCCGCAACAGAGGAGGCTGAGAGGAGAGGGGTGGAGGTGGGGGTGGGGAGGGAGTTGAAAGCAGCTGCATCAGTTATAGGGAAGGAAGGCGAGCTGGGGGAGGGGTGTGTGTGTGGTGTGTGAGTGATAAAAACCAGAGGTTTTGTGGGGCACGGATGATGATGATGATGATGATGGTGTGTGTGTGTGTGTGTGTGTGTGTGTGTGTGTGTGTGTGTGTGTGTGTGTGTGTGTGTGTGTGTGTGTGTGTGTGTGTGTGTGTGTGTGTGTTGTGTGTGTGTGTGTGTGAATCCCCTCATCTGTGTGTGTGTGTGTGTGTGTGTGTGTGTGTGTGTGTGTGTGTGTGTGTGTGTGTGTGTGTGTGTGTGTGTGTGTGTGCGTGCGTGCACGCGCGCGCGCGCGCGCGCGCGCAGGTTTATGGTTAAGCTTCTTGAAGGATCTTTGTGAAACAGTTTGGTGTTGGAAAATTTTGTACGATACTCTTCTGTTACACACACACACACACACACACACACACACACACACACACACACACACACACACACACGCACACACACACACACACACACAAAAGAGCGTCAGAGTGAAACAAATACGTGTCAATAATCTGATGTTTTATAAAGCGGTCGAGTACACACTCACAGAGAGAGAAGGGGTGGGAGAGGGAAGACACACACACGTACGCGCGCGCGCGCGCGCGCGCGCGCCCGCGAGTGTCAGAGTAAAACAAACAAGTGTCACGTCAAACGTCAACGTTAAACGTCAACTGCACTGCCCGGAAGAGACAAGTTGACAGAACATTTTTCTGCTCATACTAATGGGAGGGGGAAAAACATCCCTCCCCCGCCCCCCTCCCAAATACAATACATATTCTTGGTTTTAAGTGGTGAGGGGCGGTAAAAATGTTTGTACACCTTCTGCTTTCGGTGTCGCTTTATAGTCATTCCTGCAATTTTGATGTTATGATTGAAGAAGATATCATTTTTTCTGTGGTGTAACTGCCCATTACCCCCCCCCCCCCCCCCCCCCCCCCCCCACACACACACACGTTTTTGGTTATCTGAACCAGCTAAAACAGAACGTCACCATCTGAGTACCGTTGGATACTAGTGTACGACTTCATACACTCATAATATTAAATTCGATTTATAAGACTGAAAGCACCACTGTCGCTTTTAAATCGATCATATATTGTAGTAATGTTAGTAAATCAATACCCTTGACTTGTGAATATAGCGAGCTTGATTTAAACGATTTAATTCTTGAGTGGTGTCCTTTGCAATCGTTCTTACCCAAAAATGTCTATACTACGACGACAAAAGATACTCCAAACTTGACTACACCAGCCGATACAATACCCGTATCAGATGCAACAAGCACAACGTCGGGACCAGCCTTGACTACGCTGGCGGATACAATAACAAACAGTAAGTCGCCTGTCGCTTCAGTTCACACTAGAATTAAATGCTCCCTCGTAAAAAGGCAGTAGTATATAATGTCACCAAAAGCGGCGCCATTGGTCGATGCTTTGCCGCCCATGAGGCGTCCATCTTGCGTCACGTGACCAAGATGGCGGCGACCCATGCACCACGTGGCCAACATGGCGGCGCCCATGGACTTTCGGTGCCAACTTCCGGCACGTTTTTCAGACACTTTTGTGGCATGATATCGCCGCCTTCTTGGTCACGTGACTTAAGATGGCCGCCTCATGAACGGCACCATATTAGTCGATACCCGTATGTGGTGGCTACGTCATCCAAGATGGCGCTCAGCCATTGGCGTAGGTCGATCACGTGACGCCAAGATGGCCGCCGTAAGGACGCGCCATATTAATCGATGCCCGTATGTTGTGGCCACGTCATCTAAGTTGGCGGCTTTAAGGGAGGCCGCCATGTTTGCGTTTACTCTTAACCGAAATCTTGTCAAGTTTTGGGTCGATCAACACCATTTTCTTCTTCTTCTTCTTCTTCTTCTTCTGAGAGAGAGAGAGAGAGAGAGGGGGGGGGGGGAGGGGGGGGGGGGGGGGGGGCCCGTTAAGCCTTTTATTGTGGTGAAGAATACTCCACTCTCCACCTGCTGGCCGACCCACACACGCTGAATAGACCTGATTATATTTCCATAATTTTTTTTTTCTAACGGCGAATACGCAATCAGGACAAACGGTAATTCTAACGCCCTCCACCATCCACCCTCGTGTCCTTACCCGTATCGCCCGTCCTTAAACGGGAAGACACGACCTGTTAATCTTTACTTTATGCACCGAAGCTGAACGGAATGGATCCCAGATTTTGCCATCCGTTCACCTGTGTGGTCGCCGGACCCCACGTCCTATGGGAAAACAGAATTTGTCAAAAAAAACTGCTACAATACCGACAAAAAATGATAGACCCCGTTCCAGAGGAAATTGTCTGGTGCTACGGGGAATGGCAACCTGGCTATGCCGATTGAAAAGATGTCTGACTCATACAAGGAATTCCGTCGGACATGGACGACTGGCGGGCGGACAAGCGACGTCTGGTGATCATTGACGATCTCATGACGGAAACGGACAAACGCGTTACGAAATTGTTTACCAAAGGCAGCCATCATAAAGACATGAACGTCGTCTATATCACACAAAATCTCTTTTCCAAAAACAAAGAAACCAGGACCATTCACTTGAACAGCCATTACATCGTGATGTTTAAAAATCCCAGAGACGCTACCTAGATCACCTATTTAGCCAGGCAAATGATGCCGGGTAGAACCAAGTATATGCTGGAGACATTTAAGACGCTACCGCCCGTCCTCACGGCTATTTGCTGGTGGATCTGAAGGAAGACACTCCTGAGCTTTATCGCCTAAGAACCGACCTTTTTCCTTATCAATTGCGGGTCGTTTGCGTCCCTAAATAAACATGTCTGCCAGAGTGAAGAAGTTTTTGCCTACGTTGAAAATGCTGTCTGTGGCCAAACCCTCCGTCGCCAAGGCTGTGTTAAAAGACGCTCCCTCCGAAGTGATTCGAGTCCTCTGCGAGTGTTGCCTGAATGTCTTAAAAGGCAATGTCGCCCTGACTCCCAGCAGAAGAAAAAACCTCTGCAAGTACAAACAGTCCTTGAGATCCCTGACCAGAAAAACCACCCCGGCCAAAAGGAAGAGGCAGCTGTTACAGAAAGGGGGTTTTCTTCCGCTCTTGCTGCCACCCATTCTCGGTGCGTTGTCCAGCCTTAAAAAAAAAAAAAGATGGCGAAGAAAATGGTGTTGATCGACCCAAAACTTGACAAGATTTCGGTTAAGAGTAATTGGTCTAAAAAATTGTAAAAGATGGTTCCTAAATGCTTCAATTAATCAGGAAGATACCAGTTGTCCATGTTGCAACAATGAGTGTGAGGACGAGGTGCATTTTTTTTTTTATTTTACTGTGGAGCTCATAAACATGTTCGAAAGAACTGTTCCTGTTTAGTATCCTTTTCTGGAGTTCCAAACGAAATTAGTGTCGGCAAATATTCTTTCAAGTGATAATCCCAATAGGTTACAAGAATTAGCTAGATATATCGCTCTTTCGACGCAAATCGGACAAAAAAGATGAATGCTCCTAATGAGATATGATAATCAATTTGCAGAACAAAATGATCCTGAATTTTTGTTACATAAAACGCGTCGCGTCGTGTGGAGATCGTCCGCTGCAGCCTGTTCGTGAGGAAGGCCAAAGTGAACCCGGTCATCGCCCTGGGCCACGCCAGAGCTCTGGAAAAGGCGACAGCTAAATATCCCATTAAGAGAGCGGTCATCAAGAGCTTCACCGTGCCCACGGGCAACGTCAGCGCCATCCAAGACAACCTGTTTCTCAGCCACACGCTCAACAGGATCATCATCACCATGGTGGAAAGCGGGGCCTTGAATAGGCGCTACGACAGAAACCCCTTAACTTTCACCATCACAACCTCGAATATTCAGGCGTCACTTTGGATGGCAAGCACGTCCCGGCCAAACCTTTGACGCCCAACTTTGTGACGACACTGGTAGCGTGACCAGAGCCTATTTGACCGCCCTGGAGGGAGCCGGACTTCTCCACACGGACAAGGCCGCAGGGTTTTCCTTGGATCGTTTTTCCAGGGGCTACGCCATCTTTTGCTTCGACCTCAGCCCCAGTCTGTTGGATGGGAATCAGTTCGAGCTGGTGAAATCGGCGCCCATGAGACTGGAGCCGAAGTTTGGCCAGGCCTTGGCTACTCCCGTGGTAGTCCTCGTCTACGGGGAGCTGGACGGGCTGATCGAGGTGGACAAGAGCCGGCAGGTGATCACCGACTTCGCGGTATGAACAACCGTCAAATCACCGGGCTCCTGACCCACCGACTCCCCGGACGACGACTATTTCAAGGGGTCTATCCCAAGGACTTGCTACCCCCACTCGTATCCCCCACTGATCCGGTGCGCCTACGTCATCAACACCGATTCCAGTCGTGGGAAGGGCGAGCATTGGGTGGTCGTTTACTTCGACGGGCGAGGTAAGGGAGAATATTTTGACAGTTTCGGATTGCCTCCCCTTAATAAAGAAATCAAAGCCTTTATAAAGAGAAACAGTCAGAAATGCATGCATAATACCAGACTACTTCAACATCTCGCCAGTTCCGCCTGCGGTTTGTACGTCGTCTATTTCGTGCTGTGCAAGAGCAAAGGACTGTCTTTGAAACGACTCACGGCCCCCTTTTACCCTCTCTCCATCCACGGAGGAACGACCGTCTGGTGTATCGCCTAGTGCAACGATCGTGCTCTTGTAAATTTTTTTTTTTAAACTATGTACCCTTTAGGCCAAAATGCGTTTGTGATAGTCCGAAAGTGCCGAGGCAAAGCGACGGCCGATATCAGACTGTGTGCCAGACCAGCTAACGTGAAAGGAGGGCGACTGAAACCTAGTAAAAAATGGATCGGGACCAATTGCAGAAACTGATACAGCAGTCCGATCGCATCTTAGACGAGTTGGAAATGGTGCAACACTGTATCAACAGAGAGCAAGAAGAAAAGAGGAGGCGACAACTCGTTAAGGACGGGAGCGCGCACAGGGACAAGGACCTCCTTCCCGCTACCACCCCCCTTTTACGCTCAGACGCATAATCAGTACTTCATGCTCGATCGTCGGGCAAAATTGGTCTGATTACGGAATCTAACTTCACCATTATCCTAGTACTTTGACAAAGCACTGGGGGGAGGGGGGGGGGGGGGGGGGGGGGGGGGAGGGGGGGGGGGGGGGGGTTGAAGGCTTTGATCATTCACACGTAGTATCAGTTCTTCATCGAGATAATGTGCCCCGCTCGACATGTATAAAACTCGGACCGGTGTTACGAAGAATATTGACTCCGTAGAAATTTGTCTCCCAGGTTCTTTTTTTTTCTCCGGAGGAAAATGAACCATTCAGTTTTCTACAGATTTTGGAGTCAATATTCTACAGAAGGAGTCAATATTCTACGAAGAATATTGACCCCTTCTGTAGAATATTGACTCCCATGGTTACGTAGAATATTGACTCCCGTAGAAAAATGACTCCTGTGTCAATTTTAGTTGCTCACACACAGACCAACAGACAAGGACTGGGGGTGACCAAAATTGAATGGTGGTCAAAGGCCAAGGGAAAAGCCAAAAGAGACATAATGATTCAGGAGATGAGAAAAGAAGAAGACCAAAAAAGACTCCAAAAAAGCAGTCCAGCAGAGCCAGCAAGGGCAATGGACAACGTGGGGAGAATGCACTCCAAAGAAGTCTCACTTGGAATGACATTTGGCACATGGCCCCTCTCAGGATCAGCTTCATTCTCAGATCTGCATATGACCTTCTGCCCTCAAATGCAAACCTGGTGAAGTGGGGAAAAAAACAGACGATCCTTCATGCCCCCTTTGCCATGAAAAACAAACAGTGGAGCATGTCCTAAGCTCATGTAAAGTAGCCCTGGCTCAAGGAAGGTACACATGGAGGCACAACCAAGTGCTCAAAGAGATTGTACAAGTAGTCTGGGCTAGTACCAACACCACAAAAGGGAAAATCAGGACTCCAAAAGCACCCGCAACATTCTTCACGGCAGGAGGCAGCGAATCATGGCCAAGAACAACAGTGCCACTTGGAACATGCAGGCAGAGTCTGCTGGACGGGGCAGATGACTGGGAGTGCACAGCAGACCTCCCAGAATGGAATAGTCACCCAGAGATTATCAGCAAGAGTGGCATGAGACCAGACATAGTAGTACACACTCTCAGTCAACCAAGCAGCTGATCATGATCGAGCTCACGGTGCCATATGAGAACAGAATGGAGGCAGCTCAAATCTACAAGACTGAAAAGTATGCTGACCTGGCAAACAGCCTGAGGAGAGAAGGCTATCAGGTCAAAGTCCTCACTGCAGAAATTGGAGCTAGGGGGTTTGTGGGAACATCTGCATACAGCCTCATGAAACAGCTCTCAGTTGCAGGGAGGGAAAAAACCAGAGCCCTGAAAGCAATGGCAGAAGCGGCAGAGAGAGGTGTGTTCAAGTTGGATCTGGTCAAGGAGGAACAAAAGTGAACTTCATAAGGCTTAAATTTCCTACAAATATCAGGTGTCCCTGTGGCTCAGTGGTTAGTGCGCGAGTCATTAAGTGGAAATGAGCATGTCCAGAAGGGCATGGGTTCGAATCCCAGCCGTGGCTCGTCCCGAGATGGGAAAAAAAAAAGGGAGCAGAAGAACATCCGGAGTCATGAACCGGGTGTGGCCCAACCCCCCTAGAGTGTCAGGAGATAAGGGCCGAAACACTCGCTCGAAGGGGGCTTCTCTTCTGAGGACTCGATGCTGCCACGCTCTCCACGAGTTTCTTTCTACCTTGTTTGTTTGTTTCATTGCTGACGCTGCTGCTTTTTCTACAACTATCACTATTTAATGCAGATTGTTATTATGATATTAAGTAGAAACGAATAGATAATGACCACTATTGCGGTCTCAGGTCAAAGTCCTGTCATTGCGGCAAGTTGCAAGGAGCACAGCTTCGTTTGTCGGCTAAACGACATCCGTTTTCAGAATGTGAAATTACGATAAAAGCGCATGAAGACTGGAACATGTCGCAGGACTTCTAACACGCCGACACGGCCAAAGCATTAGTTGAGTCAGTCTATGCTCAAGCCAAAAAGTTCAGTAACCGAACTCCGAAAACGGAATCAAAGAATTTTTTATGTAGTAATCAATAAGATTTTTCAGACTATGTTTTACACGAAATGATAATTCATCTTTTTTTTTTTTTTTTTTTTTTTACACGAAATGATAGTTCATTAAATGTTACAAAGGTGTGTTTTTTGAGGAAAAGTTATCAGACTTGGCAGTAAACTTTCATTATTGGAACTTTGCATGTGTTTTGAAAAATATGCCTATCTGAAATAAACTAGCAAAACTATCTGGCTCTGGTAGCATGCAGGATGGGTACAGTCATGTTGGTTGATCTCCGCATCATCGACAGGTCTCCCGTATAATTATTTTGACAGTTTCGCAGCGTGCAGGATGATGCAGGTCGATAGATCTCCATTATAAAATATGCTTGAAAGGATCCTGGGTCGATGATTGATATGGTCTGAACTTCTGTCCAATTTTTTTGAACCATACCAGCATCCCTACTCACACACAGAGACATACAAGCATACTTACCTCAATACTTAAGAACAAGGAAGCCAAAACATGAAATAAATGAAGTTTAAAAAGTAACAATCAATCAAACCAGACAAACCTGCAGAAACTGCGCATTTACAAACTCAGCAATAAAGTAAGTTTATACATAGATCTATCGATATGAAGACCTATATTGCTGTGCAGATACTAAACGCGCGGATCTACTAAACAATCCATCCAGTCAGTACGCTACGCAAATGCAACGAGGGGTTCATTATAATCTGGCTTGAGTATAAACTGAACAGTTCGAATGATGAATTATCGGCAGAATAAATTTCCGACAATGTTTTTCTCGAAGTTCAGTTTGAGATTGGTCTCTGAACGACATGGTTGCTGCTAAGATAGATGAACTGAAGAAGTACATCGGGGAAAAAAATCAT
>JADBJO010000003.1:1644391-1664391 GCA_016801955.1 Conus betulinus | reverse complement strand
ATGTTATTTTGGGCAGATGATGTAACACGGTTTATATTATTTGGGGCAGATGATGTAACCGTCTTGTCTAAGTCGGCCACGGTTACAAACACAACTATTAATAGCCTGCATAGGCCATTATCGGTATCCCTATCTCAATGTGAGTTTGGCTTTATTTATTTATTTATTTTTAGGAATTTTGACAACACTCACTTACAATCAGTACTGCATCTAAATGTAACCATGAGTGAAAATAGGAAAGGCGATAGTTTTTTTTTTTTTCTTTCTTTCTTTCTTTCTGCGTACGCAGGCTGATACTCCTGCGGACACTGCTTGTATAGCCAGGCAGTGGAGTTTTGTGTGTATGACCGATTTTTTTTTTATCCCGCCATTAAGGCAGCCATTCTCCTTCTTCGGGGAAGGTGCATGCTATGTGTCACGTGTCATCCATACCAACGGCCAAACTGGCCTTCTCTTCCGAAAGTTGGTGATAGGATTTTACGTGTGTGCCAGATGTTGTGCGTGCGTTCACACACAGAACCTCGGTTTATAGTCTCATTCGAAGGACTGTGTGGGAAATGGAGTCAGAACCAATGTTGACTCCGAGGGAAACATTCCCCTATACCGAAATTCGAACACGCAACCCCAGGATCACGAGTCCGGAGCTCTACCAACTGAGCTATTCCGCCCCTCCCCCCCCCCCCCCCCCCCCCCCCCAAGGCGATAGTGACTTACAATTTGACACTCCATCTAGATGTGAAGATAGAGTGAAAGTAATAAAATTCAATATAGGAAAGGCGGATAGGAATGCTGACTCAGCAGAAAGAGAAAGTTGGACTTTAAATGACATTCTTGTGCCTGTTGTTGATAAGATGAATGTTTAGGCACTTATTTTTTTCACGAAGGGGGTACCATTTATTGAGTTGCGTCCGCATCTTGCCAGCCTAACCGACGTGTGCTATTTTTCACACTGCGAAAAAAAAAGCTTTTTTTGTGCGTGTGTTTCATTTCTTAAACAGTTAGACGCACACATACGACCATTTTATTTTATTGGGTTTGATTTTTTGTAGATTTTGAAGACTAAGCTCACTTCTTGAAAGGCAGATCTGTTTGCTTAAAAAAAATAATCAGAAGTTCAAAATTCAAACATGAAAAATACCGAAAGACAACAACAACAAAACAAAAAAAAAAAAAAAAAAAGAAAGAAAAAAAAAAAAAAAAAAAAAAAAAAAACAAGAAAAAAAAAGAAAAAAAAAGATAAAAAAGAAAGAAAGAAAGAAAAAAAAAGAAGCTCACCCCGTTTACATACATTTTGCGTCAAAGTGTGTACAGGCAATATTTGGTAAAGTTGCCAAAACGCATCAACCAAGATTACCGCGGAAGCATAAAGAAATTTGTTTAATTTAGATGGTTGTGAAGAAGCAAACTGGGTACCTGATATTCATCGAACAAACTTGAAGTATATATTATCAAACCAAAACTGTTGAGAGAGTTAATAAAATTCTCGCTGACATTGTAGAGAGACTGATATTTTGTAAAAGGCGAAAGTGTGATTTTCAGGCCAAAAATCGTGAAAGATTTACTGTGTAAAATGCAATTAATGTTGAATCTAGATTTCAAAATAATTTCAACAAAATGGGTTGCTTTGCTTCGTAATCGATACAGTCCATACACCACAGATGGTTCAATGTGTCTGTTATGCAAGCAAGCGGAAAAAAAAATCCAAACGCATTTTGTTTCGTTTCCAGAACTTCATGATTCAAGAGTAGGCTACGTATCAAAAGTATCATGAACATCCACGTCTCTGTTTTCTCTCTTTCTTTTACTTCTATCATTTAATAATGAACGAACAACCAGAAACACGTTTCCATTAATTTAATTAAAGACTTTATGCACGTTTTGTCTTTTTTTTTGTTTGTTTTTTTTTTTCTTGACGGGTTAGTACAATTAGTTGAATAGATATTACGATGTGGAATTAGTATTCAGCATCCCTTCATGAGAGGCAGTGGCCTGTTAATGAATGAAATCTCTCTCTCTCTCTCTCTCTCTCTCTCTCTCTCTCTCTCTCTCTCTCTCTCTAACCTATTTTTTTTCGGGGCATTGTGCAAAAGAGTGCACCTTATGCAATTTCTCTGTCTCTCGCTCTCTCTCTCTCTCTCTCTCTCTCGTAACGCCATGGGGAGGAGTTATAGGGGCGTCACACTGAAGGACTGTTCGCCAGGTTTCTCAGGTAAGGTAAGGTAAGGCAAGGTAAGGTAAAGTTGCTTATAGCCCAGCCGACCGCAAAGGGCCTTATCAGGGCTGTCATAGCGTCGACGTCAACTCACAAATCATTACAAAACAATTAATTCGCACAACCCTTTAAAAACACACCTTCTAAAAACACACCGGATATTTTGTTTTAAAACCTTTCCTCTGTGAAATCTTAGATCAGGTGAAATAATGTCAGAAATTCAAAGATCGCATCAGGTAGGACATCTCTGAACAAGGTTTTCCTGGAGTCTGCTGTGAAATGTTTGTGTCTCACACCATGCAAGTCCCGACACTCTAAAAGAATATGTTTCACTGTGAGTGGGCACATGACATGGAATGCACCACGGAGCTTCTTCACCTTTTAAAAGATAAGAATGGGTGTAAAAGGACCGACTAGCCTGCATGCAGACAGCACAACACTGTCATTTCCTTACGCCAGGTTTCTCAAGTTCTGTCAGCGGTGCGCCAGGGTTTGGGTCTCTGCGAATGTTTCCAGTGTCCACTCGAGGGGCAATGGTATCGGTCCGTCTGTTTTTGTGTGTTGTTTAGTTTTTTGTCTTGCCCGGTGTCTCTCTTCTTTAACTGTTTCCTGGAGGTTGATTGTGTTATTTAGTTTATCGCCCTCATTAAAATATCTGTCTCTGTCTCCGTCTGTCTGTCTGTCTGTCTGCTCTCCCTCCCTCTCTCTCTCTCTCTCTCTCTCTCTCTCTCTCTCTCTCTCTCTCTCTCTCAAGGTAGGGCTACATTTAATTAAAATCATAGGTAAGACTTTTAAGAGAAAGGGGTACAAGAAGGAATCCTACTCCAGTAAGTTCTATGAGTATTGTTTGTTTGAATGGAGGTCAACGGACCAGCAGCTGACCGCTATTTTACGCTGTTTGGGGCTTGCTGGGATCGCTGTTGCATTATATGCTTTGAAATGAAGAGAGAGAGAGAGAGAGGAGAGAGAGAGAAGAGAGAGAGAGAGAGAGAGACCAAACCAAATCCTATAAGAAAAACGTCTCCTCCCTCCCCTCCCCCGCCTCCTATCCCACCCACACTTCTTCAAAAAAAAAAAAAAAAAATAAAAGAAAATAAAAGAAAAGAAAGACAAAAGAAGAAGGAAAGAAACATGAGCATTCCGTTAAGGGAAAGGTAAGAATTTTGGAGGAAAAGAGAAAGACTGAAATTATCCCCCCCCAAGAAATGAACAGTGGAAAAGCTGAAAGAGATGGAGTCACTGACTAGAGATAAAATCCACGAGGCTGACAAATTACTCGTTCCTTTAAATTCAAAGAATAAAGGAGTGGTCACCGTGTCACAAGCCTGCAAGACTCACAGGTCAATCAGTGTATTGTACAAAACAGAAAAGATGAGAAATCCAAGCTGTACTTTCCATCAATTTCTGTATGAAATGTGGAGCAGGCACCCCCAATTCGTCTTGGTTAAAAAAAAAAAAAAAAAGAAAAAGAAAAAAAAAAAAAAAAAAAAAATAATGTATGACATTGAAATAGCAGGCTTGGGTTTAAGGTGGGAAGGGGGTACAACAAGGAATCCTACTCCACTGAGTGCTCTATGCTAAGTACTGGTCCTCTGAAGTGGAAGTCACCGGACCAGCAAACGACAGATGTTTTGTACTCTTAGGGACTCGACATGTTTGCTTCTCGATCCTAACAATCCGCCGATTAGAAACATTTCCACACAAGCAAAAATAAATAAATAAATAAAAGAAAAGAAAAGAAAAAAAAGAAGAAGAAAAAAAACCAACAACAAATAAACAAGCAAAAAAATAAACAAGCAACAAACAAGCGGGAAAAAAAAAACGTTTTTTCAAGTAACCCCCCCAAAACAGATAAACAAGTAACAAAGAAAGAAACAAACAAAACCAAGTACGAAGCAAAAAGAAAGCAAAACAAATAAAAAACAACTAACAAACAAGCAAAGAAACTAAATCATGTTAAAGAAATAGATAAGGGGAAAAAATGAACATACAGTGATTGGAAAAGCAATATAGTGAAATGTTCAGGACTCCACATGTTTTCCTGGATCCTTGCTGTCCGCTGATGAGAAGCACTATTAACGCGCAGACACAGACATACAAACACAGACACAGACACGGGAGAGAGAGAGAGAGAGAGAGAGAGAGAGAGAGAGAGGAGAGAGAGAGAGAGAGAGAGAGAGAGAGAGAGAGAACAACAATAAATAAGTAAATAAAACCAACAACAACAACAAAAAACTGAGCATAATGGTGGATGGAAAGGCAAGAATTTGAATGAAATATTTGTAGATAATTTGGTGGTGTTGAGTTCGTTGCTTTAATGTTGTTTTCTGGGATTGTGCTTTGCTTGTTTGTTTGTGTGGTTTGTGGTCCCGTGTGGTCGGCTCTGGACTGCAACGAAAATGAAGATAAGATAAGATAAGATACGATAAGATAATGTTGCTTTTAGCCCAGTCGACCGCAAAGGGCCGTATCAGGGCTGTCACCACGTTAAAATCAACTCACAAGTCATTCATGCACACAATTCTTTAAAATACATCTTCTAAAACCCATCCGAAAGTTTGTTAAAAAAAACCCTTTCCATTGTAAAATCTCAGATCCGATGAAAAAATGTTAATCTCAATGAAGATAAAACTATCTGAACTAAGAGAGAGAGAGAGGAGAGAGAGAGAGAGAGAGAGAGAGAGAGAGAGAGAGAGAGAGAGAGAGAGAGAGAGAGAGTTTCACGCATCAAAATCGTACACAGTAAATTTGTAACAACACATTAGTATTACATACCTTCTTCATGAAATAGTTTCGCTCGGAGATACAACATGAACTCTTTGAAACTTGGGAAGCGACAATACTCTCTCTCCATTCACGGGAATAAAATCGCAAAGTGTTCATGCATTCCAGGGTTGAACTCAGTTTGCATTCATTCATTAAGTTCCGGTGATGTATACCGCCAGCTTTTGTTTTCTTTTTCTTTTCAATGATCATCACATAGACAGTCACGCCTACGGCAGTCAGTCTGGAGCTATCTGTACCAGGTCGCAGTGTGACACCCCACGAAAGAAGACCCTGCGCTGTAGCTAATTCAGGCCACTTCAGCGGTATTTAGTGGCGCTTGCTGTTACTAACATACGCCAGACATCACTTACGAAGCCTTCTAAATGTTTGTGGAGGTCAGATTTGGTGAGTTTCCTGTGTGGATGGGGAATGCCGTTACATCTCTTCACTGGTCTGTCTTCCCTTTGATTTCACGTGATGAATTTTCGTTCTTTCTCCTTTCTTTCTTTCTGTCATCCTGTCCTCGTTGTTTGTATTTTGTAATTTTTTTTTTTGTTTCTTCAAGTCGTTCGTTCTTTCTTTCTGTATGTTCTCCTTTGCGTAATTAAAAAAAAAAATTGTTTCTTTCATTCTTTCGTGTATTTATTTCTTTTCTGTTTTGCTTTTTTTTCTTTCTCCTGGCTTACAAAATCTTTTTTTTTCTCCCTTTCATTTGTTTCTTTTGTTCGTTCTTTCTGCCTCTCGCTGCTTTGTTTCTCTCTCTGTTGTTCATTTTAACTGCCATTTTTTTTTTTTTTAACTCTGTCTCTCATTCCTTCTTTCATGATCTTTCTCTTTTTCAATTTCTTTGTTTCTGGAATCTTTTTTTTCTTTCTTTCTTTCTTTCTTTTTTTTTTTTCCTTTTTTTTTTTTTGTCCTTTTTCTATCTCTTTGTTTCTTTCCCATCTCTGAGACGTTCTTCTTTTTTCACTTTGTTCTTCGGGGTAGTTTTTCTGCTTGTTTTTCCTGTTTTTCTTTTTCTTTCGTCCTCTGCCCTTAAAAAAAATGTTCTGACGAAAAGGTTTTAAATGACCTTGAGTGTTAGCTGTTCCGTAAACATCTGTTATTAATTTTCTATTCTTTTGCTGAATGATGATAACGATAACGACGACGACTGCAACAACAACAACAGCACCACCACCACCGCCACACCACCACCACCACCATCCTTCACTCCAATAGCCACTCCACTCTCGTTCTTCACTCCCTCCCCCCCCCCCCCCCCCCCCCCCCTCCTCTCTTTCCCCTGCCAAAGGCCTTTCTCACCAGATTTCCTATACGTAATACGTACTCATTCTATATGCATATATACCAGCATGCTCTGGTGAAAAAACAGCGCTCGGGAAACAACAACAACAACAACAACAACAACAACACAAATATCGAGTGGACAGCATACGGTAAAAGGCTGCTCAAATTAATGCATATTAAAAGATGTGAGTGAGGACTGCATCCCACGAACTTCAAAAGTATTTCATCAGTTTTCTTGAATAATTCATGAACCACTGCACACAAAGATTCATACTAGTTTTCGTTCACATACGATTAACTGAACTTACACTTTGTATTGATGCAGGCTACCTCTATATTCCCCAGCGAGCCAGAGATCATTGTCATGATACTGCTCAGACAACTAAGGAAACACTCACTCCTTTGAAATTAATGCTACGGGTTTTAAACAATACCCCTTTCTTTCTTTTATACTCGTAGTGGTCTCCGGTTTATCTATTTCTAGGGGACAGAAAACCAAATAAAAGATCCAGACCGAACCCTTTTTTTATCGGCCCATCCCCATCGCCGTGTGTGCGACCTGAACTTTCATACTTCAGGTCAAACTCGGTCGAACACGGAAATAGTCACTGATATATTTTACGTCTTTGCCGCACCATTTAATGGCATCGCCATCATTTTTTTTTTCTTTTTCTTTTTTGTTTAACACACCCACATATGTCATCTCGATGTGCTATTTAGAATAAACTGCAGATTCTGAAACCTAATAAGAAAATAAAAAAAAAAAAAAAAAAAAAAAGAAAAGAAAGAAAATCGTGAATATGAATATACACAACCGTTTCTTGCATACATGTTGAGTTTACTCTAAAGCGACCAGAAATTCTATCTCCCAAGTAAAACAAACAAAAAAAAAATGTCCAAACTACAAGATATAGATAGAGCTAGCTAGCTATAGATAGATAATTAGATATGGTTAGAATGATGGAGAGAGAACTGAGAGAGAGAGAGAGAGAGAGAGAGAGAGAGAGAGAGAGAGATATATCCATTTTATAACTTCATCTCAACATCCAATCAAAATGTCCCATGTGTCTGTGTTGCTAGTCGGAGGACGTTAAGCAGAAACACTTTGAGTGATGAACTGTGGCGGACAGTGGAGAAAACAAAAAAAAGATCTGTCATCAGCCACGGAGGGAAGTGGCTATTTATCTAGTAAGTAAGTTAGTTAGTCATTCATCTGTTTCTTTGCTTATTTATTTATTCATTTGTTAATCTATTTATTTTTTTTATTCATTCATTACTTACCTAATTATTTTTTTATTTATCCATCAGATTGTTCGTGCCTGTACTTGCTTATTATAAACAATTAATATTCATTTGTTTAAGCATCTACTCATTCATTCCTTCGTTCTGTCTTTCCTTCCTTCATTTATTGGTTCATTATTCGTTCTTTTATTCATTCATACATTTATCTATTTATCGAAACATTGGCTCAATGTGTGTGTGTGTGTGTGTGTGTGTGTGTGTGCGCGCGCGCGCTTTTTTTTCTTTCTTTCTTTTGCTTGGTTTTTGACTGTTTAGTTTATTTGTTCGTTTGTTTTTTCATTGATCTGCTTTTTTTCTGACAGTACATATAAATAGAGACTTATTCATTTGTTTCTCTTGGGGGGGGGGGTGGGGGGGGGGGGGGGGGGAACTTACTTAACTTAACTTGTGAACAAATTTTCGTTTTATTGTTTCGTTGTTTTTTGCTTCGTTTTGTTTTTATTTTTCTTGTCGTTGTTTTCTTTTAAGTGAATTCGGTTGGTTTAATTTATATTGTTTTTTTTATGGTTTGTTCTTGCAGTGCCTCCCTCTACCCCCACCCCACCCCCCTCAATTCTGTGAAAAATCATCTTAGCGCTGAAAAAAAGGGAACACTTCACCAGCTTCAGCCAGCTCTGTTGGGTTTGTGCAAAGGCTTGGTTGGGTCTCTGCAAATGTTGTCTTGCGGTGCATATACATTAATAATCAAACGGGGCAAGGGGGGGGGGGGGGGGGGGGGGGGGGGGGGGGGGGGTTGCTGTGTAATGAGCAGCCAAGGACAAAGAGAAAAGAAGTAAGTAAGCCAACGCATGTAAATGAAGAAAAATAGAGAAAAAAATGAACTCAAAACAACAATAGATAACGAAATAAATAAATAGATAACTGAATGAATAAATAAATAGATGAACGAAAATGAATGAGTGAATCAATGAATAAACGAATAAGTAAATAAATGAATAAACAGATAAATAAATAAAGCAAGGGTCACTGGTAAATACGAAGAAAAACAGTAGCCTACAATTAAATAAACAACATACAACCGAGGAGTTAGGCCTAACGGAACGAACAAACAGTTGTTGCATGTAATGAGGAGCACGCACGACTATTAGTTTAAGAAAGAAATACTGTTTTAAGAATTAAAAAAAAATAATCATTACCATCCCTACTCTGATCGTAAACAACTAAATAAATACACACAAGAAAGAGAGTTAATTCTTCAATGCTACAAAACAAGGGGAAATCACTCTTTTTTTTTTTTTCAAAAATCGTAATTTCACCGTCGACGTCATCACCGTCTTTCCTGGAATAATGAAAAGATAAGTATGATAAACAGGCACGTAAATGAGCAAGTGAGTGAGACAGCGGATAAACAGAGAAAAATACACTATTGATAATGATTACCGGCTTGACATGCAATTTGAGACTGTGAGAACGCATTCGGGCGAAGAAGAAAGAAGTGTGTTGCTATGTGTGTGTGTGTTGGGGGGTGGAGAGAGGAGGTAGGGTGTGGGGGGAAGGTGGTGGGTTGGAAGGAAGGGGGGGGGGGGGGATGGCCTTTTTTTTTCTCTTGGAGTTCGGACGGTCAGATTAACTGGCCATTGTTGAATGCAAAACGACTATCCATGGCTTTTGTTTTCGTTGTTTTCTTTTTTGTTTTTGTTTTCTTTCCCTTTCTGCTGCTGCGCGCCTTTTGCTTTATTTTTACTCTCTCTCTCTCTCTCTCTCTCTCTCTCTCTCTCTCTCTCTCTCTCTCTCTCTCTCTCTCACACACACACACACACACACACACACACACACACACACACACACACACACACACACACACACACACACACACAACACACACACACACAGTGGCAACACACACACACACACACACACACACACACACACACACACAGAGAGTGACTGAAAAACCAGATTGGCACGGGGAATCACCGCGATTCCAGATGATTGCCTGTGCGTCGGATTAAACACACACACACACACACACACACACACACACACACACACACACACACACACACACACACACACACACACACACACAAAAGTGGATATGCTTCATATATCCGAGGACAGCCACAGGATTCATCGGCGCCGACAATACGTCAGAGGGATGGTGAACTGGTTTTCTGCATAATTATGTTATCGGAACGCGCCTGGGAAACCGACAAATAAATAGAACAGCAGGCAGGACAACAAACAAGGGTCTGTAAAATTATGATGTGATGATTCTGTCAGTAGTTGATGGTTTTCACATGAACTTTCAACTCTTTAACAACAACAGCAGCAAGATTAAGAGCAGCTTGACAGTCTCGCATGAATCGTGTGTGTGTGTGTGTGTGTGTGTGTGTGTGTGTGTGTGTGTGTGTGTGTGTGTGTGTGTGTTTGTGCGCGCACATGTGTGTGTGTGTGTGTGTGTGTGTGTGTGTGTGTGTGTGTGTGTGTGTGTGTGTGTTTGAACTATTTGAATTGATATTTTTCAAAGAATGGCGTCTTTATTTGATTGCGTATTTATTTCAGTCATCGATGACAGGGTTTTGTGAGTACCATCCAGGGAAATAAACAATCCAACAAACGAAAAGGAATTAATGAAAGGCATGAACTCATTGTGAGACTTCGTTAAAATTTGGTGAGGCCATTTCTAAAGGCACGAATTCGAACAGTATCATGTGGTTAATGAATCTTTGGCTCGAAAAAAAAAAAGCTATAGCTTTCTTAACTGAATTTTTTTTTAAAAGCATGCAGCTTCAATCATTATGATGTTTTCTGTCCGGCGATATTTGACGGTTTTCAAATACACCTTGAATTTTTTTTTTTTTTAACGAATAGAAAAAATCTTATGACAGCTCGAGTGTCTGTCAACAATCGCTGTGGAGGGAGGGGGTGGGGATGGGAATGGGGGTTAAGCGTTTTAATTGATTCCAGTATATGCATAACTGCTGACAACGACGACGTTCGTGATGACAGGAGAGAGAGAGAGAGAGAGAGAGAGAGAGAGAGAGAGAGAGAGAGAGAGAGAGAGAGACAGACAGACAGACAGACAGATAAACAGACAGACAGACAGACGGAGACAGAGACAGACAGAAACAGACAGAGACAGAGAGAGTATCTTGGAGACAGTAACAGTGTATACATGGTGTGGTGGGGGGGGGGAGGGTAGGGAAGGGGGGATTAGCGGGAGAAAGGCGGGGGAGGGAGAGAGAGAGAGAGGGGGGGGGGGGGGGGGTTGGAGCGAGTGGAGGCTCCAAAACCTAAAAAAAACAAAACAAAAACGAAACAAACAACAAAAAAAAGGCACCACAATGTGTGGCAACCGACATCTTATTCATTCAGCATCTTGAACACGTTAGCCGACAATCACATTGAAACAGATTCCATCACCTCGACACGCAAAAAGACTGCGTTGCCAACGTTGTCAGTCACATTCATTCGTACGAGACAGACAGACGGTTTGGGCTGCAGGAAACAGCAATCCTGTCAACATGAACTGGTTCGGAGACGGAGAGCGGAGGAGAGTGAGGGGGGGGGGGAGGGGGGGGGGGGGGGGGGGGAGGCTGATGGAAAGTGAAGGACGGGGGGAGGGAGGGGGTCGGAGAGGGTTGTGGGGGGAGGGGTGGGCAGACAAACAAGGGGAAGGAGGAGGGGAAGGAAGGAGCAGGGAAAGCGTATCAGTTTCGTTCACTGGTTTCCGTCCTCACCATCCTCCCCTCGCCCCCCCCCCCCCCCCCCCCCCCCCCCACTCCCCCCTCGTTCCCACTCTTCCCCCGAACCGCTCCTCCTTCACCCTCATCTCCCCCACCTAACCCCCCCCCCCCACAAAACTCTACCAACCAACCCCCATTCTTCTATCCTACCCCGCTCCTTAACCCGGAAATCAAGTCATGTTGTTTGTGCAAAAGGAGCCTCAGCGATGCATGTATAGCTACAAACCTTGGGCGCTGCTTTCAGTAGGCCATAAAAACCATTAAAAAAGAAGAAGAAGAAAAAAACCCGACACCTCATCCCCCTTTTCTACACCTCCCGCCCCCTTCCAACACCATCCTTCCCTGTACTTCCCCTCACCCATCCCCCATCCCTACCTCTAACCTCCACCTCGCATCATCCTGCCGCTTCGAAGCTCCCCATTACACGTCCTTTCCTCTGTCGCATAGGACTCGCTCTCTCTGTCTGTCTGTCTCTGTCTGTCTGTCTGTCTGTCTCTCTCTCTCTCTCTCTCTCTCTCTCTCTCTCTCTCCCCGAAGCTCCCTACTACACGGTCCTTCCACTGTTGTATAGGACTCTCTCTCTCTCTCTCTCTTGCTCTGTCTGTCTGTCTCTCTCTCTCCAACCCTCCCGTCACTCCCCCCACCCTCGCTGCCCCCTTTGCCCTCCCTCCCATCTCCAGACACGCTATATCAACCACCACTCCCCGTCTCCCCTCACGTTGTCTGGGGGCCCACCACCAGCCCCCCCCCCCCCCTCTCCTGCCACCCTCTCCACTCCCCCGTTTTCCCCATCTCCTCCCCCCTCTTCCCCACCACCTTCCACACAGCTCCCCCCCCCCCCTCCAGCCACCCCCACCCCCCCTCCTGCACCTCTCTCCACTGTTCCCCACACTCCTTGTCTATTTCTGACGACTCTGCCCAGTCGAGGGCCCAAAAGAGAACTGCTGAGTGCGCGGAAGCAACAACAACAATAGGAAATTTTTGCCGACCATCACAACAGCGGGGGGGGGGGGGGGGGGGGGGGGGGGGGAGGGGGGGACGGATGGCGGCGGGTGAGGAAGTGAAAGGGAAAAGGTTCGGGGAGTGTGGACGGGGGACAGGAGATAGGGCTGGAGAAGGGGAGTGGAGGGAGGGGGGGGGGGGGGAGGGAGGAAGGAAGCGGGCGGGGGAGTGGGGTGGGGGGGGGGGGGGAGATGGAAAAGCCATTGCAGCATGCGGCTTGTTCTTCACAAATCTTCAATATCGGTGCCTGTGTCACATCCACTGAGTTTCGTCAAAGGTCCGTTCATCCTTCTGAGAAATACGGACCGTGACAAGGAACTGTGTACATCACATCATAATAAATGATAACAAGAACAGTAATACTGATAATGAACGGTATTCATCTGGCGCGCGCTTCGTGTGTGGCTAGCCGCTTATAAACACATACTCTCATAACACCTACAGTCCCCATTGATAATCACATAAACGGACACGAGAGAAGATTCTGGACCGGGATACGTTTTTTTTTTTGTTGTAACGGCAAGTTGCAACGGTGGATTTGAAAGATGCAACAGCAACAGAAATGAAATGTCTGATACTGAATGGAATGGAGTTGCAGAACCGCGGAACGTAGACAGAGAAGGAACAAAGGTCATGAAGTACACGTTTAAAGTAGTTTTGCCGAAGATGTCGGAGGTCAGCAGAAGAACGGCTGTAGCCCTGGTGAGAGGATGTGTACAGTGACAGTACCGTTGACAATTTTGTGACAGATGCGGGCTGTCTAGCTGTTATTCTTGCAGAAACGGGGAGCCAGGGGAGTTTCATCAATAGAGGGGCACAGGGTTTGACGACATCAGTTTTGGACCGTAGTCTGAAGTGGATGAAGAATAGAGTCAGGGCAACCAGCAAGAAGAGTTGCAGTTATCTATCAATGGTGAAAAGAAAATCTTAAATGATGGAAGTGAAAAACATTTAGGTGGCGTCTTCAGAAAGAAACTTCTCAATTAAGCCTATCCTGTTGAGCTCAAAGCAGCAGATCTGACAGATTTTTTTTTTTATGTTGTTGCTTCATGAACAGAAAGCGGTCCATGCAGAAACCACGGTTTTCTTGTACTTTCAGAGAATGATACGTCGCCAGGCGAGCACTCATGGAAGCAGGTATGGATGTAACTGAGCAGCAGAACCAGAGAGATCAAAGCTTCAGTCTCATCATTATTTGCAGTCTCCAAATGTTATGTGTCATCCATGCTTTGATATTTGTTGTACATTCTGAAATGTCTGTATGTGTATTGCTGCCTGATGGTTTGCAAGCTTGCTACAGTTGAGTTTCGTCTGCAAGTAGATGGTGGTCGACTGTGTGCGGCTTGGGGACACTGAGAAGTGGTGTGGTGTACAGAACGAACAATACAGGACCCGGTGTTTGAGCACTAGAGACCGCCAAACGATAGAGGTGTGTGAACAGAAGTGAAACGACCAACAAAGATATACTGGGTACGTTCACCCAAGTATGATTGAAAAACTCTGGCAGAGCGTCTGAGCGCACTCCAAAGACAGTCTGAAGCCTGGAAAGAACAGAATGATCCACAGTGTCGAACGCAGCAGAATTCTCCAGCAGAAATGACGACAGAAATTCTGTCTCCGTTCATGTGATCCATAACACGGATCACATCTGTCTCTGTTCTGAGCCCACTCCTACAAGCTACCTGAAGAATTACACATTATGCTGGTTTCAAGATGTCACACTGTTTAGGATCTTAGAAATTAGAGACAGATCTGAGGTGGTTCTTTAGCTGGTAGATAACAGCAGTTTTTTTTTTTTTTAGTTCAGGTGCACGAAACCAGAGGTTAAAAAAGATCTGATGATGTCGTTGATGACGGAAAGCTCGACTTCTATGTTTTCATGCACAAATTTGATAGGAATAGTATAAAGCTCACGACGACTGGGTTGGTATTCTTGAGCATTATCAGGACAGTTTGTTCGGAGATAAAGTGAAAGATTCGACAAAACCGCCAGAGAATTGTAATGACGGGGAAAGAGAGGATTCTAGAGGAGAAGGGGGAGGGGTTACTTCTGATGATTTGAATCTTTCCAAGGAAGTAGCCTGAGAGCATGAAAGGACGTTCACGTGATTTATAAGTGAGAGAAGATGTGCTGTATTTTTGTTACCAACAATAGGGATGACATTCTGAAACGGTTCGTTGCATTTTTTTTTTTTTTTTGTGCAATGATTTGGGGCAGAAAAGAAAGGCGGTGTCAGCAAATTTCAAGCAAAGCGGTAACTTTTCAATTCGCGGCTGAAACTGCTCGGCAATACTGTTGAACCATAGATTACATTTCCATCGACAGAACGTGCACGTGCGCAGAGAAGCATGCTCGTCCAGAACTGATCTCCTAGACTATACTGAACAATAGAAAAATCAGTTGAGAACGATGTGAACAAGTCATCTTAGGACGGCTGACATGCTATTTTTGCTTGCACTACGAAAACTAACGGTCATCTTTTTTCAGGGACGGGTTTTGGAATATATTTAAGATAATAGCTCTGTGGTCAGACTGCCAATTATTGTTTGTAATGTAGCAGAATAAAGGTTATCAGGTGAAAAAAAAACTACAAGGTTGAGAGCGTGATCATGCTTGTCGACAGACCAACTGTCTAGGAAGGAACATATAAAGCAATTCGGGTGAAGGGGGGGGGGGGGGGGGGGGGGGGGGGGGGAGAGGAACAAGAGAAAAAAAAAAAAAAAACGCTTGGTGTGTGCAGTTATGAACTGTCAAAATCTGAACTTCGAAATCATTCATCAAAAGAGCAGAACACGTCAGAATAAGTTGAAAACTGATTCAGCTCCAGCCTTTGTAAGTCATTTGTCGAGTAGATCACTTCTGGAATCATTGTTCGTATCATCTGTTTCTTTGTTCATGAAATCAGTTAGTTGTTCACTGTTATGATCATGCTGCTTTGCCTTTCATGCCATCTCCCTGACATCACTTCCATGCTGCTGATGACGGTGGGATTAACGCCCAGTTGACCTGTGAGGCTACTGGCCAAGGTGTTCCCATATCCAGCGAAGTCTGTCAAGCTGTTCAGCCCCTTGGGACGTCTCCAGCAGACTTCAGCATTCGTCAGGGTCTCCGCGCATTTCCTGCCAGCTCCCTCAGATTCGACCGCATCTCTCGAGCCGTTGACTACCATTGTCCATGGACTTTTTCTTTTGCACCCGGTGCCAGCACTGTTTGCAGTCGTGTTTGTTGTAGGAAATATGGACAACTCTCTCCCTCAACAGACAAGAGTTGTGAAGCGGATGAGTCATGTTGGTGTGGTCCCTAGTTTCTCCAAGCTCCACTGAGAGGAGCTGGGCAAGGGGTCAGAGTGAGTCTCAACACTAGTTTGCCTGTGGAAAGGTTGAACCCCGAACTACTTACTATTCGGAACCTATGACACGCCATGGGAGCTACATTGAAATGATGAAGCAACGATTCATTCTCTCTCTCTCTCTCTCTCTCTCTCTCTCTCTCTCTCTCTCTCTCTCTCTCCCTCTCTGTGTCTGTCTGTCTGTCTGCCAGTCTGTCTGTCTGTCTGTCTGTCTCTCTCTCTCTCTCTCTCTCTCTCTCTTCAATGGCATTATTCTCACACCACTCGTTCTTGACACCTCATACATCCAGTTTCATCCGGTCGCAGTCCACAGAGAACGATCCATTTCAGGTCCTCGTGAGGTGGCCCATCAGAGGAGACACTGCTCTGCAGCTGAATCACTTCACTCATGTTCAGTGCTGCCTGTTCTGATCCACCATCTGCAACACACCATTCACTACTCCACCTCCTGATGACAATAACGGCTTTGTCGTGGAGCCAGCGTAAATTAGCGTCCCCTAACAGGGCGCCACTACGTTCATCCAAAGACGGTCTCAGTGAACTTTATCAGTTTCCTCACCCTTGGATACGAGCTCGGCCTTGGACGTTGACGCGGAGAGGAGATTGAGACTGTGGTCACCATGAGAGCAGGGCACGTCGGGCCACACGTTTTGAGATTGATTTTGTTCCCTCCATAATGATCAACGAAAATGAATATAATAAAGGGGATGCTCAGGAGTTCCATTCTCTTTTGAGACTACATGACAGGGTTGAAGTCTACGCTTTCTTTCATGATGTGACCCGGTGTTAAGCTGGTGCAAGAAATACAGACACCTGCAGTGTTTGTCTAGGTAATTGGGCAACACGGGGCATCCGATATAAGTGGTCGGAAATCGACTGTGTAGGTTTCTATCTACCCATCTGACCCACACCACACCCATCTCTGGGAAGTAGCCGGCTGGGGCAGACAAAATTCCACAAACGGCTGCATCTAATGGGATCCGAATCCAACCGGCAAGCCAGCGGTGCTAACCGCTGGGCCACGGTGGCTTATTGCTCTGTGTTTGTGATCACTTGTTTTGCTGGCTACAAGGATGCACACTGATACGATCATATACTGAAACTCAAAGAGACCAAGACACAAAACGTTTAACCGCTTAACTTTTCAGAGAACAACAAAGTACGCTCATTAGACCTCCGTTTCCTCGAGGAAAAAATCAAAATGAAATAAACCTGATATAAATCGATAAAACAAATTAAAAAACGAAGCTTTTATCATTTCTTCTTCTTCTTCTTCTTCTTCTTCTTCTTCTTCTTCTTCTTCTTCTTAACTCCATGGGGAGTCTTAGGGACACCACAGGGAAGAATAATTCACCAGGTGTCTCCTGTTCTGTTGGTCGTGCCAAGACCTGAATTTTTGCGGATGTTTTCCCCGTCCATTCTGCAATGTTGTCCGTTCACCGTTGTCTCTGTTTCCCCCCTCCGTCTCTCTCCTCCAACAACAGTTCCATGGACGAGTGTGTTAGCAAGGCTACTGGATCTTTGCACATGGCCATACCAGCGTGATTTTCTTTTCTGATGTCGGTAGTTCATCATATGGTCCGATGTGCTGCTCGATGGTTTGACGTACTTCTCCGCTAGTAAGATGATCAGAACATCTGGAGTGTATTATCTTGTGGCAACACCTCATTTCCGTGGCTTGGATTCTTCTGTCCAGAACTGCTGTGAGGGTCTATGTCTGGCATGCATACAGATAAAAATTGGATGTTACGGTGCACGCCGCCTTGGCTTAAGGTTGTGTCAGGCCAGCTGGCTAACACCACGGCTACATCAAAATGTTATTATGCTCTGCATAGCTATGCTATGTCTTCAGCTGTGATAAGCTCCTGGCATAACATTACCAGTCTCCAAAATCCTCCGAAGTCGGAGTGTGGCTGTCCACGTGGCGGGGTAATCAAAACCGGTCACACACGTAATGTTCTCATCTCCAGCTGATGCATTTGTACCATAGTGTTCAAGTACTTTGGCTGTTCGGATGATCCCTGGAATTTTTTAGCCAAGGTACGACAACAACAACAACACAACAATAACAGTGCACGTAGAGCCTGATCTTGTTTTTCATGCAGATGTTCATGTCCTTCCATGCAGGTTCAGTCTGGTCATTGCTCATAGTGTCTTTGCTGCGTTGCTCTTGAGAGGATTTCTGGTTTGGACTCCTCATTGCTTAAGATGGATCCCATGCAAGTGAACTTCTGAACTGTTTTCAACTTCTGTCCAGAGATAGTTATATCACTTTTGATTATGGTGCTGTGGCTGGTCTTCAGCTTCGCCAACGATTTCCATGACAAATTTTGTTGGTGTTTTATCCAGTCTTTAAACAAGTATGGTGGGTACTTGTTCACTGTCTGAGTGATACCATCTTTGTCACGGCAGATAGAGAGTTCGCGATGATTCTTCCTCCAGTACTGAACGTGCTGTCATGATCTTCAAGTACATGAGTCTTAGTGCGTTTGAGGAATACGTTGAAAAGTGTCTGAGACAGAAGGCAGCCCTGACAAACTGCAAGCAGGAAACCACTCGCCAGTACCACCCTGTGTGAGCACTCCACTGGTAGCTTTGGAGTGTAGTGTTGGTTGCCCGATGTAACATCTCTTCATCGTGGCACATAGTGCCTCCTGCCAAACTGTGTCCAATGCTGTGAAGCCCGTGAAGACGAGGTAGAAACTCCATCTGATATGTGAGATGGTTTTCACAAATGGTATGCGAGGTAAAAAATCTGTTCGAGAATAGTTTTGTCTTTGCGGAATCTAGCTTGTTCTTCAAATATCTTATTAAGTGACTGTTAACGCATTGATAACCATGGATTTACCAGTTGATAACTGTGAATTTACGAATTGAAAACTACGAAGTAATCTGTTTTCGTAATATAAGCATTGATATTCGACATCTTTCGTATTGTTTGTTTGTTTTTCTTTTCTTTTTTTCCTTTATTTTTCTTCATAGGCACATGGGAAGTAACTCCTTCAGTTTGTGCATACTGTTACTTCCCCTGTTAGCGGTCACAGGGTGGATGCACGACTCGTCTTTGGAGGAGGTCTTTGCTTTCCTGAGTGCCTTTCTGATTTTAGTCCGTCGTTTGTGACGAGCTCAACTTCGAAGCAGGAATGATGCGCCTTGTTCATGTGATAGATGACCCTAGCACGACGTTCAAGAGATCGGCCCTACCAATGTTGTAAACACTGGTTTCCGACCCATCATCGAACGGGTGAACGGCTCGGACTGATTCTTACCAATCGCCAAGAAAGCTTACAGGATTCGGCGAATTTCTTAGCTAGACTCATAAATAAGTATATGTGAAAGTAAAAGAGACCAAAAATAAAGAGGAACTTTACACAACGTGGTATCTGAGTCAACTGCTTTGCTGCTGGGGGGGGGGGGGGGGGGGGGGGGAGCTCCGCTACCACAACCACCACCACCATCCTCCCCACAAAAACTATGAATAGTAATGTCCTTTGAGTTGTATTTCATTCTGTGGGCAATTTATACTTGTCAACAACGTTATGCATGTCGGGGTCTGGTAAGTGCCTGGGTGGTGACCAACTAGGAAGGCCATCTTCTGTTGGCATCCTTTCCTTCTTAAGGTCTGACTGGCATGTCAGATTCTAGCATTAGTCAGGCATCTCGAAGTCCGATTCACCAGTTCCGATCCCGAATCTTCACTTATTTCTCCATTACCTCCGTCAAAGTCGGCTACGTGTTCTTCCGCAACTGTCAGTTCGTTTGTCTCTTTATCTGTCAGCAGGTTGCGTGACAACGACACGATCAGTTTTGACCAAACTTTGTGGAAAGAGATGGTGTGGTCCAAGAACGAATTAATTAAATTTTGGCGCAGATCCATTGTGTTGATCCGGATTGGACGGCAGATCCGGGACCAGGTCAGCAAGATGACAATACACTTCTGCCGAACGTGACCACTGTGGCGTCACTGTTTACGATTGATGACGATGATGTAAGATATTCTCATGGAATGTTAAAACTTTCACTTTTACCAGCCGCCGTGGTGCAGTGGTTAACGTCCAGGATTCTCGGCTGAGAGGTTGTGGGTTCGATTCCCAGCGGATCCATTTACATTTGTTGGAGTTTTCTGGCCATGACCAGCCACTACCCGGAGCTTAGTTTGCTTCAACTGGTTCAGTTGGGACGACTGCAACCACACAGTCGACTTCCATACAATTAGTGTTCTTTCTTTCTGAGTCAGTGTTGCTCACATTTTTTGACCAACACTTCAGGTGTAAGAGTCTCTCGGGCCTGGCTGACGCTGGGGTATGTTATGAAAGTAAGCGTAGACTGCAGCCCTGTCATGGCACTCCGCAGTATCATCTTAATCATCCTCATCCTAATCGATCAGGA
>JADBJO010000003.1:1636891-1639391 GCA_016801955.1 Conus betulinus | reverse complement strand
AATCTTTTGGATGAATAAGTATTACCAATTCTTGTCTGAATACTTCTGTTGGTCAGGAATGTTTTTACAAATTTATAAATATGACCAGAGAGACCTATAGTTTTTAATTTATATAAAAGCCTATCATGCCAAACTTGATCAAATGCCTTGTTGATATCGAAAAATGTGGCGAGTACGTTTTGTCTTCTAGCAAACTGGTGTTTAATTTGTGTAGTGAGCTTTACAAGATGATCAACAGTAGACCTGCCCTTTCTAAAACCAGCCTGATTTGCAGGGATAATGCCAGTTTTTTCACAATAGTATGTCAATCTGTTTAGAACAATTATCTCCATTAGTTTACAGACATGAGATGTAAGAGCTATAGGTCGATAGCTATTTGTGTTTGTCATTGATTTTCCATTCTTTAAAACGGGGAACAATAATTGAATCTCTCCATATGGAAGGTATGTTCCCTTCAATCCAACATTTATAATAATTTCATGTAGAAGTAAAACAAAATTTTGTGGTATATGTTTTAACATTTCATTAGAAATGGCATCTAAACCAACAGACGTTTTCTTATTAGACACAATGAGAAAAATAGCAGAGTGTAATTCCTGAAAAGTAATATCAGCATTTAGATAATGATCATTGTTTTCGTCAGGATCAGCGTACATTTCTTTGTTAGATTGGTTTTCCCTCATAGTTCTGCATTTTTCTGATAAACTACACAGAAGGAGCTATTTTTGGAAAACATGTCGGCAAATGATTCTGCTTTTTGGTATGCCGAAGGAAATTTTTCAACACCTATTATGATTGGGTATGCAGGTAAATGGATTCCGTTTTTTCATTCATTTCATGGATCTTTTTCCAAATTTTATTGATATCTTTATGTTCACTTATTTCATTAAAAAAATGATGACCAGTACTCGCGTTTTTAGCATTTTCAATTACTTTGTTCCTTTGGTTCTTGGCAATTCTGACTGGTATGCTCCCTTTTACCTTTTTTACTTTTGCGTACAGTTTAAACGTGCTTTTATTTTTATCAACAGCGTTTCTGCAAGATTCTGTCCACCACACTTTACCCGTGTGTTTTTGAGAGATTTGATTGACTCAGAATCGGAATTGCCTCACTGCTGCGTGCAGTAGTGAGCCAGTAAAATGACTGTACATAGATTCTATGTCAGATTTACCAAAAGAATTGACGTCATATGAAGATAGCACAGATTGAAATTTGGCCCAGTCAGCTCGCTTGTAATCAAACTTTGGGATTTTATCCTTACTGTCATCTTGGCTCACTGCAAATCCTCTCAGAGAAATAACTATGGGAATATGATCACTCCCCCTAAAGTGTTATCATAAATTTGCCATGTGCAGCTCGGGACCATTGATGGGGAGATTAAAGACAAGTCAATTGCAGATGATCTGTGACTAGGGATATCAGGCAGTCTCGTGATACTTCCATCATTTAACAGGACGAGTGGAGAGTCTGATATGTTCTCCACTAAACGGTTTGAGCTGACTTTCGTGCAAGTTTTATCCCAGAAAGAAGCATGTTCATTAAAGTCCCCTGCAATTAACCATTTACCACTTTGAAAGTTTACATTATGTAGCCAGTCTGTCTGAATTGCTATCAATGACTCCTTTTGGGAAAGTACACAGACACAATGTTTAAGACTAGAGAATTGTCAAAGTGAACAGAAGCTGCACAAGAATACAAGTCTGAGGTGCCAGGAGGTATAGGTGACTGAAGGGGATGGTAAAAAAACTGGTCATTTATATAAATGGCTGCAGAGACTTTCTCATTGTCAACAGTTTCTTGTACCACAGGTGGGTAAAAAAAAACTATCCAGCCGTGGCAAGTCGTTTTTAGACACATTTAGTGATTGAAGAATAAGGACCATGTAGGAGCTGGCTTCAAGATGCTGTTGAAGATTTACCAAGTTCTTGTTAATCGACCGGCAGTTCCATTGTAGTATATTAATGTCAGTCTTCTTTGCCATCAAAATTTTACAATGGACTTTCAAGGGGAGGCACAACTGCAAAATGAAGATAATTCAAATGAAAGATAAAAAGACAATTCCCCAACAATGAACTAATTAGTAAACAGTAATGCAATAGAGAACACTTTCACAGAAGGCAAGGCCTAAAAGAGGAATAAGATGGTAATGCGTAACGCACCACACAAAAAAAAAAAAAAAAAAAAAAAAAAAAAAAAAGAAAATTGAGGAAACTATGCGATGTAGCAGGCTGGAAAAAAAAAAAAAAAAATCAAAATGGCGACCAGGCAAATATGTATCACGAAGACGATCAGATTATCATTGCAGTCGCTAGACATTATAGCACTACTGACTTTTTTGACGGGGGAGTGTGTTAAGTTTTAAGATCATTCACCAGTCTTGTAGAACATCATAAAAGTTCCGCCAGGGCCCTGGTACAGGAGAAAAGGGTAGATCATGATATCTGTGTGACGAGAAGACTGGAGGGAGGTATCGTGTTCTCCATGAAGAGCAATGTAGAC
>JADBJO010000003.1:1606891-1621891 GCA_016801955.1 Conus betulinus | reverse complement strand
TCTTGCATATTATACCTCTCTCTCTCTCTCTCTCTCTCTCTCTCTCTCTCTGTCTCTCTCTCTCTCTCTCTCTCTCTCTCTCTCTCTCTCTCCTCTCTCTCTCTCTCTCAGTTGGAGTGGTTTATAGGAGCGTTCTTCTCTCTTTCTTTCTTTTTCTTTTTTTTCTTTCTTTCTTTTTTTTTTTTTTTTTTAACCCAACATTGAAATGGTTTCAATCGCTGATGTTAACGTGCACCAAGTGTGCTACAATTCCGTCCTTTTTGTTTCTTAGCTTGGGCAGCGCTGCAAATAACAGTGTGCCTTGATTTAAAGGCTGAGCGCGCGCGCGCGCGCGCACACACACACACACACATGTATATATGCATACATCTCTCTGTCTCTCTCTCTCTCTCTCTCTCTCTCTCTCTCTCTTGTTCCATTGTGTGAACTAGACTCATTGTTGTAACCCTTTTTTTGACACGGAGGGTGTAAAATTAAGCAGAATGGCAGGCTGGTATCATCTTCTATTTCAAGTCAATAGTTCAGCTGTTATAATTACTATAAATACCTGTGTTTATTTTGTAAATATTATTTATATTGTGATGTTGTGTAGTCACGATTTGACCTTTTCACTCGTAAAGACCATCCTACAATGGTCGGCTGGGCTACACTAAAACCCACTCTTTCTAGAACTGGTCACATTTCCGGATCAACACCGCAGGTGTCTGTTTCTCTCTGACCTGTTCGACGCTGAGATATAGTATGAAAGAGAATGGTAGAGTTCAGTCTTGCTATATAGATGATGCTTCAGAGCTCCATTATGGAACTGTGCAGCATGACCTTCATCACCCCCACCCTCATTGCTCACCATGAAAAAAAAAGGTCTCATACTCTGTGGCTCCTCACCCCCTCTTCTAATGACGACCTACAATTCCATTTGCTCTCATCATCGTCCATCTCCGGGAGGAGTTCGTGTGCCGAACGGATCCGGATCGGGACATTCAGGGGACCACTGTCTTGTCGCTGTACGGACGGGCATTCTGCGGAGGGGTACAATCACCCGCGCTGCCTCTGCGACGAAGTAGTTACTGTAGTAAGCCAACGGGGTTTAGCTTGGCTGCGTGTGTTGGATCAGAACAGGCACCGTCTCCGAAATGACTTTTAACAGCGACGCAGTGTCTCCTCTTGTCGGTTGCCTTCCGATGACGTGATAGATTGCTGGTGGTGCGGAGGCTGTACTATGACACATATGTATGGGTGGGGCTGTATTCGGGGAGCGAGGGAAGTGGTAGACCCACTGCACATGCGACAGACATTCTCTCTCTCCCTCTCTCTCTCTCTCTCTCTTCAGGCTAGCAGGTGGGCTGTGAGTACCAGGGACAGGCTGGTACACAACACACGGCACGTGACAACCGTCGTTTGGAACAGACTAGCTGAAGGCATGAGTTGTGTGTCACAGCGACCGCCCGCCCGCCCCTCCTCCTGATCCCTGGGGGGTCTTCACAGTTGTTAGCCCGTCTGCTCTTGTCTTTTTGTGGGTCTGTCGCTCTATGTAGTTCCAGTTTTAACTGCGGTTTTATTGCAGCTCAGCCGACCACACTGGGCCTCTTCAAAGCTGTCGCCACGAAAATAAAACAAGATGGATGGACCAGCCTACAGGGTGTTTCGTCGTCTGCGAACACTCAACGTTGATTTGGCTTTCGTTTCTTAGCAACAAAGGTGTGATGATCACTGTGACTTCTGAAGAAATGTAGGCAAAGTGTGTGTGTGTGTGTGTGTGTGTGTGTGTGTGTGTGTGTGTGTGTGTTGTTGTTGTTGTTGTTGTTGTTGTTGTATTAGTGTTGTTGTTTATTTTGGGTTTGTTGTATTTGTTGTTATTGTTTTAAAGAAAATTACTGTTTCAATATCATACAGATATGTCGCTGAATATGTAATGCAAGCATTTGAATGCGACATCATTTTAAAAAAATCTGCACTCTCATTTACATGTAACTGCAGAAGCACTGAAGACCTTTTTTTTTCTTCTTAAGTTTCTAGATTACCAACTACAGAAACAAATAGCAGTTGACGTACGTCAAAAAAAGACAACGCGCGCGGCAGCAGGTGTGTCTCCATATATATATATATATATATATATATATATATATATATATATATATATATATATATATATATACATCACACACACACACACACACACACACACACACACACACACACACACACACACGTCACAAAACAATGCGCGCAGCAAGCCTGTGTCTCCATATGTAAACATATATGCCTATTTCTATGTCTATATCTATCTATCTATCCATCTATCTATACGTCATAAGACAACGCGCGCGACAGGCTTGTATCTCCATATGTAAACATTTTTTTTTTCCATCTCCAAACAGGGATCTCTCTCTCTCTCTCTCTCTCTCTCTCTCTCTCTCTCTCTCTCTCTCTCTCTCCTTTTTGACAAGTCCCCACCATTCCTTATACCTAGGTATTAAAAGAAAAAAATATAGAACCATAAAAAAAAACGCGTACTGGATTTTATTCAATCGTTGTCGAAAAAATATCGTGGTGACGCCTGGTGAAAACAAATTTAGTTATCTTATAGAATACAAGAACACCAGCAAACATCTTTTTCCCATTCATACCGGGTGTGATTTTAATGCTCGTCTCAACATATGAAAGCAAGATGCAAACGCTTGTGAATCCATCATATACCACTGTTTACCGACGGAATATTCATCTTTTTACCATTAAAATCACCCAGTAAGCAGCTTTATCTTCCACAAACTACGAGTCGCCAAGAAACAGTTTATTTAAAATAATTGGTCTGACAATAAAATCCGAGTCACTAGACACACAACGACCCGAACATAAAGAAATGATCTTTGATCTGCAAAGCATCTACACACATTACTGAGCCAAAATCAAAGCAGCTAAAAGGCCACCCTGAAGCTAATTAACGATTTTTTTTTTTTTTTTTTTTGGGGGGGGGGGGGGAGGAATTAGACATTCGTTGAATTTATAGCTGAAGTGATACTGAACCAGACTTCGACGATTCCCAATGAAGTGCGACACTCTTGAAAGTACTAATTCAGTTCATTGATTCCTTAAGATATGTTGAATATGATTAAATATTTATCAATATTCACCCAAAGACAGCTCCAGATGGAGCTGCTTCAGTCTGCAGTGTACATATGATCTGTAACCATTCAAGCGGTGAAGTTACAAAATTCAGAATTGCATGGGTTCAAAAACCATCGTCTGTTTCATTCCATTAGCTTGTGTAATTTAACACAAATATGACCGAAACTGCGTCTCATTTTTTTTTTTTAAGATACCAAAAGATAGTAACTCCATAACATATCTGCCAAATCTTGAAGATCTCTGAAATTCTTCTTGAACATTGGAAGACATCCAATTTGAGACGTTGCACGCAAAAAAAACCCGTACGTACACATGAGCTCGAAGATACTATTGACACAAAATCACATATATACACAGCACTTATAGCAGATCCATTTATTAGAAGATAGAATAAAATGAGTGGGCCAGTCGTTCACTGAAAATTTCACAAAAAACAACAAAGACTTACTGTCTTCCAAATCCATTTCAATGGGAAAAAAAAAAGTTGGCAAACCCCCCAGCGTGGTAACTATAGGCTATCTTTGGATATGTTCTTGTTTTGTAGTTGCCACCATAAAAAATCATACTGCTAATCATGAAACGAATTTTATTTTTTTTTAAAGACAAGCAGGGACTCTAGAATAAAGCCAGGTGGAAGGGCCGCAATGGCCTTCAGTACTATGAAAAAAAAAAGAACAAAACAAAACAACAGCAGCAGAAGCAGCAACAGCAGCAGCAGCAGCAGCAGCAACAACAAGAACAACAACAACAACAACAACAACAACAAGAATAACAATCAGACTCAAAGAGAGGGATAGAAACGAGGGCAAAAAAAAATGAATGGCGAATTTTCTAGCTCTTTCAAATAGCGAAGCCGCAGTTTATGCTAAAATACATTCAGGCATGAGCATGTAAACACATGCACAAGCAAGCGCGCGCACGTGTCTGTGTTTATGAGTGTACGTTGTGGGTGGCGTATATACGAATATAACTTTCCAAACATTCCATTCCGATTGTCTCACACACACACACACACACACATACAGACACACATACACACACGCGCGCGCGCGCGCGCGTGCACGCATGCACGCACGCACGCACGCACACACACACACCACACACACAAATGTACCTCCCCCACTCAAATACACATTCACAACGCACAAAATCACATACACACACAAATACACACACATGTGCACGCACACAAAATGCACAAACATTTACATACGCCCTCGAGCGCATGCGCGCGCGCACACACACACACACATACATTCACAGACACAGACACAGACATACACACACTACGCATATGCACGCACAAGCCTGCAGATGGGCGCGGAAGCATGCGCGCACGTGTGCCCCCTTACACACACACACACACACACACACACACACACACACACACACACACACACACATATATATATATATATATATATATATATATATATATATACAGAGAGAGAGAGAGAGAAACGCGCGAGCGAGCGCATACGCACACACACACACACACGCGCGCGCGCGCGCACACACACACACACACACACACACACACACACGTACCTGAGAACTCACCGGTTCTTCAGTTCACCTCTGAAATCCTTAAAACGTGGATTACTTTAAACACAAAGAGAGAGAAAAAGAAACTTCCGAATGGTCAACCTCCCTTACGTGGCTGGCTCGTGTTATTCCCTTCTTTCTTTCTTTTTTTTTTTTCTTGTTCTTATCATTTCTTTTTTTTTCTGTCGTTTTTGTTTTTCGTAACTACCTTTCGAATCTCTGCACCCACAAGGATTTGACCCTACGATTCTCAGTGCTGTCTTTGTCCTCCTTGCCTTGACCAGTGCGGGTTCCCGAGCTTGTGCTGCTGGAGGAGGGGATGGGAAAAAAAAAAAAAGGGGAGAGGGGGAGGTGGAAGGAAGGAGGTAGAAGGGGGATGGGAGAGGGGTGTGTGTGTGAAGAAAAGCCGAGGGAGTGGAGTTGGGAAGGGGCTGGGAAGAGACAAGGGAGTGGGAAGGGGCGGGTAGGGAGGGGGGGGGGGGGGGGGGGGGGGGGGGGTGGGGGGGGGGGGGCGACAGGTATGGCCACCAGATGTTGACAACAAAGCAAGTTTTTCAGTCTGGTGAACCGTCTGCGAAGTGAAGGGATGGGTCAGAGAGAGAGAGAGAGAGAGAGAGAGAGAGAGAGAGAGAGAGAGAGAGAGAGAGAGAGAGAGATTCGTGCTTTCGAATTAAAAAAAAAAATTGAGATAGAGGGGGGGGGAGAGAGAGGGAGAGGAAAAAAGAGAGGGAGAGAGGAGAGGGTAAGACAGACATGCAGGTACACAGAAAGACGGACAGGCAGACAGACGAGACGACGGGGGGGGGGGGGGGGGGGGGGGAGAGGAGAAGAGAGAGAGAGAAAGAGAGACAGACAGAGTAAGAGAGAGAGAGAGAGAGAGAGAGAGAGAGAGAGAGTTTTGGGAAAGGGAGAAGGGGGTGGGGTGGGGTTGAAAGACCAGCAGGTGTGGTCAGTGAGGATATTTTCTGACTAATGGGCGGGGAAGGCATGGGATAGGTCAAGCAACTGCGCTTACAGAGAGAAAGAAAAAAAATAAAGGTCTTTTTTTTATATAAAAGATAACAGACGACAGGTGACGTTCTCTCTCTCTCTCTCTCTCTCTCTCTCTCTCTCTCTCTCTCTCTCTCTCTCTCTGTGCGTGTGCGTGTACGCGCGCTTGTGTGTGTGTGAATTCGCCAGTCCTCATCACCCTTCGAGGGATCTGTAATGCAAAAAGATAGCATAAGAAAAGATATTGGGTATGGCACACACACACATACACACACACACACACACAAACACGCGCGCGCGCGCACACACACTCACACACACACACACAGAGAGAGAGAGAGAGAGAGAGAGGAGAGAGAGAGAGAGAGAGAGAGAGAGAGAGAGAGAGAGAGAGAGAGAGAGAATCAGCCAGTCTTTGCGTTTTGCGGAAAGAAAAAGATAAAAAACTGGCAAGGGCTTCTTTACATCCTGGCCTGCGGAATAAGCCTAGAAAGATGCGGTGACTGTAAGAAAAGAAAACAATATCAGGCCCAAATATTGCATAAACAGAGAAAAACAATTCCTCAGTACGCTGATGATACAGAATTAATGCGAGAGGACGACAAATAATCATTAAAAAAAAAGAAGTTTTGACATTTCCAAGGAATATCTCTGGTTTAGAATCAAACGTTGAAAATTGTTGTGCAGTTCGTTAGGAAAATAATAAAAAAAAGACTTCACCAGCAAAATATGTATTGTTCATCTTCTGGTGGAATGGTACCCCAAACAATTTAAAAATTCTAGGTATTTGGTTTACAAATGACTTACAGGAGTGTATGACGATTAATTTTGAGGACAAGTTCACACACACACACACACACACACACACACACACACACACACACACACACACACACACACACACACTCTCTCTCTCTCTCTCTCTCTCTCTCTCTCTCTCTATCTCTCTCTCTCTCTGTGATGTATGGTTAAAGACAAAGTTGATATCTCCCAGAAACGTAGGGATTTGAAGATCTCCAATTCATGTCAGAAGATATTGTTATATGGCTCTTAGTTCTCAACCCCCGTGGCGGAATTGTGAATACCATACAAACAGGAATCTTTCAGGTTTGTACATAGACCAAGAAGAAAAGAAAAAAAAGATTTCATATAAAAAATATTGATCAAGAAAGTACAGTATTCTGGATGTACTCACATACATGAATACGTTGAAATATTTTTGAGCAAACACGAGTGGACTCACATTATAAAATTATTAAATGCTAGAACTTCTTTCCTGGAAAATGTGGACACCATAACTAACGCTGGCAGAAAAAAAAAAATCATCTGGTCTGAGTATTCAAGACATACAAAGCGTTGGGGAAGAAAGATGCAGGAAGAACATGCTGATGAAATTACGAGTCATTAAATTATAACCATGATGTAGTAATACCCAGAAAATAAAATCTTTTCAAAACTCTGGATTAAGAACGAGGTTTACAAATTTGGTCATCTGGCGTACCCGAGAGAGACATTTGTATAGCTGATTCATTCTCGGAAAAAAAAAATGGTATTCATGCAGATTTTATGACTAATAGAAGAGTTGTCAATGTTGTTGAGGATTACGCACGGAGGAAAGTTGTACAAGTCACAAATAGTAATTTTTCCTCTTTAAGACCAGTGGTGATATTCTCTCAGTCTCTAGTGGTGCAAAGACATATTGAAGACTGTTTAGCGAAGGAACGAATACAGCCAAATGCCGCCAGAATTGCGACAGAGGACTCTCAAGAAAATGTCCAGTGGAATATCATTTTTAGAAAGAATCAAAATTAAAATGGCTTCAAATTCAGATTGTCCATCAAAAAAAAAAAAAAAAAAAAAAAAAAAAGATACGTCTGAAGGCGCGGGTAGGACCCAGAAGTGTACTGTCCTCAACTTCCGAACAAACCAGCTGGGAGAAATCCTGCACCACCCTTGGAAGCCTGCGCTGTGTTCACACATAGGGTGCAGGCATGCACAGGGCATTCCGTTAACACGTGAAGGGTCATAATTGCTCCCTGGCAGATGCCATTGTGTAATGACCATTGAATGTGACACGACAGAACCTCCACGGGGGTGTTTCCCATGGGTGTACCAACCCGTATTTCATGACTGCAGAGCCCACCGGCAAAAAAAAAAAAAAAAAAAAAAAAAAGCCACCGCTAAGCAACTGCCGTGCGCATTTCATACCTTCATTCGTTGTTGGTCTGCTGACAGGTGACGACATTACAACTTCAGACACGGCCAAGCTTTCGCTTTAGGAGTATATTCTTCAGCGTGTGCGTATGTGCGTTTGACAGGATGGACTATCATACTAAATTGTTACATGATTTTATTTTTTTATCATTTTATTATTTATTTATTTATTATTTTTTGGTGTGCTTGCTGTTTATGCACTGGTACTCTGGATTTTCTTATGTCAATTGTTAATGTTATCATCATTACTGATATTATCATGACGACTCCATTCTCTCTCTCTCTCTCTCTCTCTCTCTCTCTCTCTCTCTCTCTCTCTCTCTCTCTCTCTCTCTCTCTTACCAACAAACAAACTGAATATGTGCATATTGTTGTTTGAACTCTGCACATTGGTCGATATGATTAAAAAAAAAAAGTTTGAGAAAAAAGAAGAATTACTACGTAAATTGCATTTAAAAAAAAGTCTAAACAGATCCACTAGGTGAGGGATTATTAATCTTAATCCTGTATGTACACATCAAACATGAAAATCAATTCGATGGATTCAAATAGAAGGTCAAGAGACGTGTTTGGGCTGAAAGAACTTTGAACAAGGGGGAAGGGGTCGATGTTGAGGTGAAAGGGGGATGTGCGCGGGTACGGGAGAGGTGTGTGTGTGTGTGTGTGTGGGGGGGGGGGGGGGGGGGGGGGGGGGGACAGGTAACGGCAGGGGTAGATAAATGGTTTCTTCAAAATGGCGTTCCCTCACAAGTACTGGTCCATAATACGCTACACCACATCTGCTTAGAAAGGAGGAGAAAAAAAAAAAAGAAAGAAAGAAAGACAAAAAAAAAAGGCAGAGAAAAAAAAAACCAAACAAACAAAAAAAAAACGACAGCTTTTTCTACCAATCAGAGGTCATTATCATTTTTGGTGCATGGGAGAGATGAAGGGAGATAATAGCTAAACATACACGTAACCAGGACAGATTTCCATTTTTTTCCTCTCCAGCTCTCGCAGACAACAGTCTACCGTTGTGTGGAAGAAGATGAAGTGGATTTTAAACGGCAAGAAGCTGAATGAGAATCAAGACTGTTTAATCTTCGTGTCTGTTGTGAGCCTTTAGCTTTGGCATTTGTGTCCTCAGATGTTTGCTTATCTATCTATCTATCTATCTATACAAATAAAGAGTTAAAGTGAGGCAGAAAAAATACAGATAAACTGAGAGAGAGAGAGAGAGAGACAGACAGACAGACAGACAGAGAGACATACAGTCGCACAGAGTGTAACACACAAATAAAACAGACAGGCAGAGAGGAAAATAGAAGGGGGGTGGGGGTGGGGTGGGGTGGGGGGCGGAGAGGAGAACGGGGTAGACTATGAGAAGGTTAGAAAGATCAGCGTGGGGACATTCCAGAAGACAAAACTCTTGAATCATCATAATGATTGGGGAGGAGAGGGACGGGGATGGGAATTGGGTGGGGGTGGGTACGGGAAGCCGGAAAAATGGTAATCCTAGTGACAGGACAGAACAGTTTTGTGTGCTTTGTCAATTTGTTTGTTGTTTAGGACAATCTGCTAAGTCAAAGACCCTCCTCACAGTGAAGGGCAGTGAATGGGACAATATACCCTGTCAAAGACCCTCCTCACAGTGAGGGGCAGTGGATGGGACAATATGCCCTCTCAAAGACCCTCCTCGTGAATGGGACAATCTGTCCAGTCAAAGACCCTCTAAACAGAGAAGGGCAGTGGATGGGACAATATACCCTGTCAAAGACCCTCCTCACAGTGAGGGGGCAGTGGATGGGACAATATACCCTGTCAAAGACCCTCCTCACAGTGAGGGGCAGTGGATGGGACAATACCTCCCGTCAAAGACCCCCCTTACAGTGAAGGGCAGTGGATGGGACAATATACCCTGTCAAAGACCACCCTCAAAGTGGAGGGCAGTGAATGGGACAATATACCCTGGAAACCCCCCCCCCCCCCCCCCCCCCTACAGTGAAGGGCAGTGGATGGGACAATATACCTGTCCAAAGACCCTCCTCACAGTGAAGGAGAGTGAATGGGACAATATACCCTGTCAAAGACCATCCTCACAGTGACAGGCATTGGATGGGACAATATACCCTGTCAAAGACCCTCCTTATAGTGAAAGAGAGTGAATGGGACAATATACCCTGTCAAAGACCCTCCTCATAGTGATGGACAGTGAGTGGGACAATATACCCTGCCAAAGACTCTCACCACAGTGAAGGCACTAGACGGGACAATAAACCCTGTGAAAGACCCTCCTCACAGTGGATGGGACGATATACCCTGTCAAAACCCTCCTTACAGTGAAGGGCAATGGATGGGACAATATGCCCTGTCAAAGACCCTCCTCATAGTGAAGGGCAGTGAATGGGACAATATGCCCTGTCAAAGACCCTCCTCATAGTGAAGGGCAGTGAATGGGACAAATATACCCTGTCAAAGACCCTCCTTACAGTGAAGGGCAGTGAATGGGACAATATGCCCTGTCAAAAGACCCTCCTCATAGTGAAGGGCAGTGGATGGGACAATATGCCCTGTCAAAGACCCTCCTCACAGTGAAGGGCAATGGAGGGCTGATGCCCCAGAGGCAGTCGGGAGTCATCCATCATCGACTGCCTGAGGTTGCCCGTCCCTAATGCGCTGTCAGGACTAAGCGGATTAGCTCTGGCAACATCCCTACAGCAGAAGAGAGAATGGATGCCATCGGTGACCGGTATGTATGTATGTATGTATGTATGTATGTATGTATGTATGTACGTACGTACGTACGTACGTATTCATCTATTCATTTATTTATTCATCAAATAATTCATTTATTTATTCATCTATCTATTTATTAAATTATTCATTCACTTATTTTTATTTTTTTCATTATCACTTTTTATTTGCTGGTTTTATTGTTGCTCGGAGTAGGACTGGGAGAGGCTCAGACAGATCTTCTTCGTGTAATTGCTGAGAATTGTCTGTGATTTTTTTTGTTGTCTTTACGCTTTATTTTCTCTCTCTTTTTTATTAAAAAACTTTTTGTTTTCATTTTCCATTTTCTTTCTTTTGTTGTTGTTGTTGTTGTTGTTGTTGTTGTTGTTG
The DNA here is from genome assembly GCA_016801955.1 of Conus betulinus. Classification (NCBI taxonomy): domain Eukaryota; kingdom Metazoa; phylum Mollusca; class Gastropoda; order Neogastropoda; family Conidae; genus Conus; species Conus betulinus. The sequence goes on along the minus strand of JADBJO010000003.1, from coordinate 1,610,914 downwards.
TTGTTGTTGGTGGTGGTGGTGGTGGTGTTCTTGTTGTTGTTTAATTTTCTTCATTTTTTTTTTTTCTCTTGCCACATTTTTTAAGTGTTCACATATTTTCACGTCATCTTCACATCTAGTCTGGCTTCATAGCACACAACTGATGGCATCTTTACTTAATGAAATGGACGTATTTCGCTCCTACACCATTCTCTCTTCCTCCCTTTCCCAGCCCCCTGCCACCCACCCCACCCCACCTTTCCTCCCCATTTTCCCTGACTCATCCAAAACCTTCTTCTCTCTCTCTCTCTCTCTCTCTCTCTCTCTCTCTCTCTCTCTCTCTCTCTTGCGTGCGTGCGTGCGTGTGTGTGTGCGAGTACCAGTGTCAGTCTCTTGTTCAGTTCGACTTCTACCTACGATTTAAGACAAGAATAGAGAAAAGCGTGTGTGTGTGTGTGTGTGTGTGTGTGTGTGTGTGTGTGTGTCTGCAATTATAAATGGTGTAGGAAGGACAGAGGGTAGGGAGAGCGTTAAAGGCGATGGTGAAGTAGAAAGAGCCGGGGCTCAATGCCAAGCAGACAAAACAAAAACGGGAGAGTACTGTGACATTTTCTTTGAAAAAAAAAATCCAAAGTTGATAAAATCTAAAAACGTCAGCAGCAACAACAATAAAAATCTTTCTCCCCAAAACGAGAGACACCCTGGGTGGAATTACCCATGGACTACAGATCGGCCAAGGTCAGCGTGCTCCGCCGCGGGTGGACCTGGTGACTGGGTGGGTGGGGGGAGTGGGGGGAGGGGGGGGGGGGGGGGGGGGGGGGGGGAGAACAGCGCGAAGGGGAGTAATCAACAGTGATGTTTCTGCTGTCCCCTTATTTCCAGTCTGCTACGCAGCTGTTACAGCTGGTCAGTATCAGGAGGGAGAGAGGGGGTGAGGCGGGAGGAAGGTGTTTGGGGTGGAGCAGTGATGGTTCTGGGTGGGTGGACTGGGCCGAGAAATACGAGACGCTTTGCCTTGAACTCATACAAATCAGACTTCTTGGGCTTACAGCAAAATGAAGAAGTAGATAAATGAATAGACAGATATATAGATAGATAGACGGATGGATGGATGGACAGACAAATAGATAGATACACAGACAGATCGATAGATAAACAGATAGGCAGACAGACAGACAGACATATAGACAGATAAAGAATGAAAAAAGGAAAGAAAGAAAGAAAAAAATTGAAAGGAAGAAAAAAAAAAAAAGACAGACAGAAAGAAAAAGAGATGAATTCATGAAAATTCACTATTTTAAAAAGTCCACGTCCGATCGAATCAGAACAGGAACTATTGAAGGCCACCAAAGTGTATTCGGCAGCAGTGCGGTGTCTCCTCTGTGGGTTGCCCTGTGACGACCTGATGTTGGTTGTTCCTCCTTGGGATGTGGATCGCAGGTGCTGAGGTGATGACAGGAACAATCTACGTGTAGCTGTGTCACGGGGGGGGGATTGGGGGGGGGGGGGGGGGGGGGGGGGGTCAGAAGAAACGGCGTGGGAATTATGCCACGGAGAAGGCACGGGAAATATAATGGGAAAAAAAAATATGCGAGGTGAAATATTGCCATTGACCTTGTCAGGTGATTTTTCTGTCTCATTCCCTGGATAGCTAATTTTGACCTCATCTTTTTGTTTGTCCGCTCCATGAGAATTGGTTTCTGTTGCCTGCTTATTAAAACAAACAAAAAAAAAAGTATGAATAGGCCTCTGCTCGGGGAAAAAAAAATCTCGCTTAAAAAAAGAAGCATGATTGCTGTCTTTTATGGTTAAAAGAAGTGAGCAGGGGATGTCACTTTGACTTTTTACAAGTACATGGGAGAAACAATGGAGTCCTCGAAATCGGAAAAGCAATGTCTTGTACATTATGAAGTTGATGTCTTCTGTATGGAAAAAGTGTGCCTTATACATTGGAAAACAGTGCTGTCTTCTATGAAAATAAAAAAAAAAGCTGTCATGTACAGATTAAAAACAAAAATGATAATGTTGTCTTCTCCATGGGAAAAAATGTTTACTGTATAGACAAAAATTGATGTCATCGTCATCAGGAAAAAAAAAATTGTCAACTAAATGGGAAACATTTTCTATACACACAAAAGTTAATGTCTTATACATGGGTAAAACGTAGTTAGTTGCTTCTTTTGTATACAAAGACTAAATTTCTTCGACGAGGCAAAAACGATATTGCCTTCTACATGTGAAGAACCATAATGCCATGTTCTGGACAAAATCAATGTTGTCTTCTACATGGAAGAAATATGTCTTTTACTTGGCAGAAACAAATGTTGTCTTCTACGAAGGAAAAAAAAAGATATCTTCTACCCGAAAAAAAAATGTTGTCTTTTACTGGGCAAAATCAAATGTTGCCTTTACAGGGTAAAAAAACAAATTTTGTCCTTTTCTGCGTGGAAAAAATAATAATGTTGTCTCCCACATGGAAAGAAGAACAATGTAGTCTTCTGTTGGACAAAATCAATACTGTTGTCTACATGGGGAAAACAACCTTCTCTTCTGCATGGGGAAAGAAAACTCGCCTTCTAAAGAAAACAACAACAACAACGACAAAACAATGTTACGTTCTCTATAAGAAAACAGTGTTGTCTTCTACATGAGAAAAACAGAGCTGCCTTCTACATGAGAAAAAACAGTGTTGCCTTCTGCATGGGAAAAACAGTGTTGCCTTCTGTATGGGAAAAACAGTGTTGCCTTCTATGTGGGAAAAAAACAGTGTCGGCTTCTGTATGGGAAAAACAGTGTTGCCTTCTATATGGGAACAACAGTGTTGCCTTCTGTATGGGAAAAAACAGTGTTGCCTTGTTCATGAGGAAACCAGAGTTATCTTCTACATGAGGAAAACCATGTTGTCTTCTAGATAGGAGAAACTGTATGTTTTCTCAATTGAAAGAAAAGATCTTTCCTCGTATTAGAAAAAAAAATCAAGCTCTCCTCTTGACGATTCAAAGTCTTGTCTGAAATATTATTTTAAAAAAATCAAGGTGTCTCTTCTTCTTCTATGACACATCAAATTGCAAAATGTTATTACTGTATGCCGACTTCAAAGAAAGACTAAGCAAACTCTAATTGTATCTGTTTAAAGCTTTCTATGTTCGCTCACTGGCATAAATGCAAGTTTGTTTTGATTTTGAAGAAACGAGAATTATTATTATTATTATCATTATCTTTATTATTATACTGGGCATTTATTGGGTATTTGTCTCGTTCCCCTGTGGAAAAATTCGAAGCTCCTTCAGTGTCAATTATTTCCCCACGTCTGTCCATATTTTACAAAAGATTTCCTTCCCCGCTTTTTCTGGTTTGTTTTGTTTTCTTTTTGTCATTCTCTTTATCATCTTGTCCTCTCTTTTTTGTGTGTGTTTCTTTCCCGCCATCTTAGTTTTTGTTTCTGCCTTTGAGATCCTGTCATCTGCTTTGAAAAGGCATGACACTTTTTTTCTGTTGTTTTCGATTCATATCATGTCAGCTTTTCCGTTATAATCTGGAAAGTGGGTGTTCAGAATGTAGATACAAGCACTATTTCTTTGGCCGCGCGTGTGTGTGTGTGTGTGTGTGTGTGTGTGTGTGTGTGTGTGCGTGTGACCGTGATTTTAACTCGTGTTTGTAAACAAAGGATGATAAAGAGTGTTTGTCTGCATGCCGTTTTGAGTGCTTTTGGGTGGAACCATCATGTGTTTTCAATGTCTGTAAACTGAGGTGATAAATTATCTATTTGTCTGTGCATTGAAACCAAATTGTAAATAAAGAATGATAAAATGTCTAGATGATTGTATGCATTTTTCAGTATTTCGGAGGCGCTCTATTGTCTCATTCGCTAAAAAAAAAAAAACTCTAACAGCAGAAAGTCCTCCAAGAGTCATGACCGGCATATGGCCCGGAGTTCTCCGAGTGTGAAGAGTTCAGGGCCGAAACACTTGCCCAAGGGGAGCTTTCTCCTCTGACAACTTTTTTTTTTTGTCAAGCTCTGCCTAGAATATCTTCGTACTGACT
>JADBJO010000003.1:1581891-1596891 GCA_016801955.1 Conus betulinus | reverse complement strand
ACACACACACACACACACACACACACACACAGTGACTAACTGACGACAGGGCTTTGGCACTAAATCTGATCAACACTGATCGCATTGCCATCCTCCCGTAACAGTTTGAGATGAATCATTCACGAAACAATCAAATGCCTCACTTGCCCTCCTGCCATGGGTTTTTCCACGACCCCCCCACCCCCTCCCTAAACCTTGCCACTTTCCCGGACCCCTTCCTCCATTTCACCAACCAGTATCCGGTCCAGAAGATCTCCTCAAGTCGCCAGGCCACGTAATGGTCAGTTCATTCACGCCAACACGCACGCAAGAGCAGACCAGTCCTCCCGCCCGATCCGGCGGCTCCGCTGAGTGGTCGCCGCTCTACGACTGGTCTGAAAAGGAGTTTACGCAGCTTGGGGTTGGCTGAAGGAGGATGAATACTTGCCCTTTCATTGGTCGAGGAGAAAAGTAGCGTTTCACTGGGCGATGTCTCACGTTCCATAGGACGGGTTTCCGAACCTGTTAATTTCTTCGTTCCAACTTCGCTTCCAACTCTACAGTTTACTATTGGGCAGATTTTCCGCCATGAAGGTTTAGTGCGGCAGTTTTTTGTTTTTGTTTTTCTCTTTTTTTTTTTGTCCATCAATGGGATTACGCACAAGTTAGTCCCATAGCGGAATGGTCTCTGGGGCAATGAAATTAGAAAAAAAAAAATGCAAAGCATATAAACGTACTCCCAGCTCATCTTCCTGAAAAAACGTCACAATCAAACATGCGTCATGATGAATTTGACGTCACAATCAACAAGTGTCATAATGTATGTGTACTTTCTGAGATAATCCATACAGAAGAAAAACCATTTTGGGCCGTTATAGCCGTTAATAACGTCTATTCTGACAACATCGGGCATCATCCGTGACCCATAATGAACATACCTACAAATTTTCAGAAGGATCGGCCAAGAAGTTTTGTCTGGAGAGAGTGGAACACATTTTGACCACGGACACACACAGACACACACACACACACACACACACACACACACACACAGCATCTCTTCGTTCCCATTGCAAAAAGATGCAAGACGGTGCTCATCGCTCTCCTCCAGCTGCCTTCACTTTGCCTGACCTGAATCAGGTAGGGCCTACTTGTTGACTGCTGGGTGAACAGCCGGAGTTTTCCAAGCCCTTAAAGTCTGATCCCGCGAGTGGTTCAAAGTAACGACCGTCAGCACCATAGGCAATCGCTCTAACGCATAAAATGAATAGAAAATAAAAGAAAAATTATTACTGAATCAACGTAAAGCGAACTGTGTCCAAAGAAGGATGGTGGTCTTGCAAGAAACCAATTACATTTGGGAGAGGATCGGATCAAGCCACAGATCCTGGATCTTTCTTTCTTTCCCTCTTTGTTTTTTTTTTCTTTTCTTTTCAACCTGCTCTGGCAAAAATCAGAGTAAGATAATGTCCGTCTTTCCATTGCAGAGTTACCTTTTCTTCAGGTCTAGTTGCAAAGTGAGACGACTGCAGGCGGAAATCTAAACAGATCTTAAATAAATGTTAGCGAACCGCCAAGAGAAACGTGGACAAACGAGTCACAAGACAAAACATGACGCGTTTCGACCTCTTAGATCTTCTTCAGGCAAGACACAAACAAATAATAGTTTATGGGTTACACTTATAGATCTAGCGAGTCTAGTATTTTCTCTGAAGTCCGCGCCAGAACTGCTGATTGCGAGCTCTAACACAGATGACCTCCTTCGCAGATTTCTCATTACTGTCTGTTTTACCTGCTACACATAAGAAGTAACAAAGTTTCTACAGGTTAACACATATCAAATGATGAAATGGTTCACGTCCTTTCAAAAGATGGCGACGATACATGCATGTTGACGTCACATGTGCACCAGCTGAAGATGTCAAACCTGCAGCTTGGTCTACAATCCTGATGACGTAAAAAATTTTTTCTCTCCCCCCCCCCCCCCCTTCCCTCCCCCAAGTCTTGCCGGCGTTGATGTAGGATTAAGCTTTCCACAAAGTCCTGTAATCTGATTTCATACCCACCATTAGACAGCCACATTCTGTCTGCGGGGACGATGGTTAAATACGACCATGTCTTCTATCAACCTCTGTGTGTGTGTGTGTGAGAGAGAGAGAGAGAGAGAGAGAGAGAGAGAGAGAGAGAGAGAACATATTTTATTGTTATATATGAAAACAAGAGATTTTGCTGGGTACAGGTGATCAGGTCATAACTTTTGATTGAATTGACTCCAACGTGTCACATTTTGCAATATAACAATAGTAGCAAAAAGAATGCACGTTCTGCATATCAGGATCTTACTTCTGTGTTTCCGATAGAGAAACACACATCAATCACGCAAGTACAAATTATTGGAAGTAGTATATTAACATGAACTCCGAGGGTTTTTCATTATAGTCTGTGACTGAAAATGTTGGTTTTTTTTGTTTGTTTGTTTTTTTTTTTTTATAATCTCCACCATCAGGTGTTACATTGTTGTGAAATATTTTACAGTCCTCGAGAAAATATAATTCGTATTCCACGTCAGTGTTTGTACAATGATACTTGTCAATTTGGAATTCAAGGGCGCTTATTCGTAATCTAGTTCATGTTCCTTTGCGATCTGTGTCAATGCATTGCTGCAAGTAAGCCGCCTGTTTGTATTCAAGGCCACCATTACAGTCTGGATCGACCTGGAAAAGGCCTTTGATAACGTGTGGAAGAATGGGCTGAAGCTGAAGATGCACCAGTACGGTATCTCAGGTCTCATGTACCACTGGATCAGCCAGTACCTGACCAACAGAAAAGCCCAGGTACAGAACAGAAGGCACCAAAGCAGACAGAAGACAATGAAGGAAGGCGTCCCACAAGGTGGAGTTCTCTCCCCTTCGCTTTTCATCATCCTCATGATCGACATTCTCGATGACATCCCTGCATGGATCCATGGTGCAGTCTACACAGACGATCTTCCATTTGGTGCTCTGAGCAGTACATCACAACAGCCACTGTAAGGATCTAGGAAGCCCTGGGAAAGATCGAGGCATGGACAAAAAAGTGGCTCGTAACCATCAATGCCAGAAAAAAGCACATACACCATCTTCAGCCTGGCTACAAAAGAGCAGAGTGCACGCCTTCAGGTGAATGGTCACATCCTCCCACAGGATAAGTCACCCACTTACTTAGGAGTCACATTTGACCCCATGATGACTTGGAGACATCAGATCAACAAGTGTACAGAAAGAGCCAGGCTACGTCTGGCATTGATGAAGAAGTTATCAGGAACTTCCTGGGGAGCTGACCACAACATCCAGAAGAAACTATAGGGAAGAGTGAGACCTGTTCTAGAATATGGTACAGCTGCCTGTGGGACAGCAGCCAAGACCAACCTAGACAAAGTTGCCGAGGTCCAGAACCAGGCATTCAGGATCATCACTGGGGTTCCCAAATCAACCGCGATCCAAGCAATGGAAACTCTGACAGGTCTTCAGAGCCTTGAAAGCAGAAGAGATGCCATAGTCCTCACCCAGGCTGCCAAGTTCAAGAGGATGAAGAATCACCCCATGAAAAAAAGAATTTCAAAGCCAAACAAGTGCAGACTGAAGTGCAGCAGTTTTGTGCACAACACTCGCAGACTCGAGAGGCAGGACCCTGAACTGCTACAGTAAGGGAACAAGCAGATCCTAACACACAGCTCTTTACCTGTTTGAAGAAAGGGACCAGTTTCCGGATTCAGAGAGACATTCCCAGGCATTCTCACAAAGGGCACACAGTCAGAACCAGAGAAAAACACTGGCCCCAGACCATATGGAGCAGGCATATCCCAAGGAGCTGTGGACGTATTCATACACGGACGGCTCAGCAGAGGAGGCTACCAGAAATGGAGGTGGAGGAATATTCCTAACCTTGAAGGATGGAACACACACGTCCGACAAGCAATCCCCACTGGCAAATTCTCCACGAACTACAAAGCTGAGGCAGACGCACTGCAGACAGCAGCGGAGACACTGTGTGCGAACAGAGAGGCCATACATCCCAAAGTCATCATCTTCTCTGATGCACTGTCAGTACTGAAGACTGTACAGGACCTAAAGAACAAGGACCTCAACCCCCTTGTCTCTGCCCTTGCCAGACTGCAGCAGGCCACTGAACTTACCATCATTCAGTGGATACCCTCACACTGCAACACAGCAGGCAATAAGGCAGACCGACTGGCGAAGGAAGGAGGACAACAGCCACAAGAGGAACAGGAAATCTCCTATGAAGAGGCCAAGACAATCATAAAGGAGAAGCAGAGGAAAAGATGGCTTCAGCTACATCCAGATTACAACCGGACAGATGCCTACTACCTCCTAACCAGACCAGACCAAGTAAACATTGTGAGGCTGAGGATGGGCCACTCCAGGCTACACCATCACATGTTCACAAGGTTCCGCATTGGCGAGTCTGCAGTGTGTCCCTGCGGTACAGCCCCAATAACAGTGGAACACTTTCCTACAGGACTGTCCAACACACCATAACCTGAGAGCAGAGACCTGGCCTGCTGACCAACCGATGAGGGAGAAACTCTACGGATGACTGGAGGGCCTCCGCCGGACAGCAGCCTTCGTCAGTGCATCGGGGATACCTGTCTGAGCGAACGACGACGAAGTATTCAAGGCAATTATGGCATGAATTCGATATTGGATGTGTTTTCTTCCTGTTATTTCTTCAGGAAGTCAAACATGAAGTTTTCAGTTTTGTGTTGATTATAAACTTCAATCGAGTCACACTAAATGTTCGCATTTTCAGAGACCACAGCAATAGGAGCCCTCCCATTACTCTGTTCCAGACGTGCTCTAATCCTATCGTCAACAAGGCTTGTCGTATAAACTTCGTCCATTTGTTTTCTCTCGGCGCCTCCAGTGATTATCGACTGATTGATCTGTTGCCGTTATATGTCCTGGTCTGACTTTAATACGTGTGTCAAGACTGCAAAAATCTAGACCATCACTTTAAAAGTAATTGAGAATCTTTCCAATTTGCCCCAAAACTGGTAACGTCATACTTTTTCTTTGAACTCTTAGTCTTTGCCTGCATAATTTCAATCATTGCATTGGTAAGAAGTTGGGAACTACATATCTGCCCCATGTGTCAGGATAGGTGGCACTAACGATTCATACTTAGTTTAACCGTCGGGATATGTACACCTTGACCATAAAATCTTCTCCTCAAGGTATGAGCAGTTTTAGTTCTTTGTCGTGCTTTGTGTTCTTAGGTTTCTGTAAAATGTCTGTTCTATGAAATATTACTCCCAAGATATTTATATTGGTCCACTGTTTCAATGATGCTTTCATCACAGCTAAAAAAAAAATATTAGTGTATGCCTTGGTAAATCTAATGATTTTTTTTTCCTGTGCTGATTTTCATTCCCCAATCTAAACAGTAGTTGTGTGACTGGTTTACGCTGAAGTCCCTGCTTTGCGATTTAAAGGTTAGCCAGATCGTCTGCACACAAAAGACACGGAATTAAGATTTAGTTCTAGACCAGGAACATTGGGGTTAGTTATGGTCTCTGAGATATCCAACAATCACATTTATGAATATGTTTAATGATTTTAGGCTTTGGGTGTTACCTTGAAAGGCACCTTTTTAGTTATTGGCATTTCCTCAGTAACCTTGGACTGGCCTCTTATAGAAATTATAGCCTCACTATATATGTCCTGCATTATTTTGTAGCATTTACCAGTTATTCCGGTTTTTTTTTTTGTTTTTTTTCTTATTTTCATCAGTGGAGCCTCGTGTCCTATATTGTAATCAAATGCCTCGCTGAAGTCAACGAAACAACAGTAAAGTCTTTTAGTTCGGTCTTCCAGAATCTGATCGACCGAGTATGAGTATGTGATCGACAGTTATTGATTCAAAATATGTCATTTATTATGCTACAAAAACATTTTCCCGAGCGAACTATTCAAAGTTGTGCCTGTATAATTGTTGAAACTGGAATGGCCTGACTTATATATTGGGACGACGTTTCTGATTTTCCAGAGATCCGGGTACTTTTCTGATTTGAGAGCTGAATTAAACACGTCATTCAGAAGAGGAGTAACTTCAGATAACATTGCTGTCAGCGTTCTATTTCTGATTCCATCTTCTTCTTTTTTCAATGAATCATATTTTATTTCAAAACAAATTCACAAATTACAAATAAGAATTACAAGACGCATAAGACAACAACAACAACACACAACAACAACAACAACAACAAAAAAACCCAAACATAATCACCATGATCATCATCATAATGATCATAATCATCCTTATCGTCATTATCCATTAATGAGCGTTGCATGCGTTTCTTTGTCTAATCAAAGACATCCATAAGCGTAGTATTAATCACAAAGGACATACACACTAAAAAAAAAAAAAGGTTAAATACATAAAACAAAATGACTGAAACAAAGCAAATGAATTAATCAAAGAAAGAAAACAAAACAACCGGCCGTTGCCATATAATTGGGAAGCACTGAAGAATTTAAGCTTTAATTTAATAAAGAAGAACATTGGAGCCACTATGTAAGAAACTTTGTGCGTGATGTTCTGATTCCATCTTCGTCTGCGAATTTTCTAGAACAGATTTTTTTTTTTAAAACTCCGTTCCGTAATTCCTTTTCTAATATTTCATAATGTAACTATGAATTCTCTGTAGGTGTATCATTCAACCCCCTAAACCTGTTAACATTTTGTTAACAATTTGTTTTCGATTCTGTACGGTCTTATGTTTCACTCCGATTAAACCTCGCACTGAGATTATTATCTTGATCATAGATTTTGTGATCGAATTTCTGCAGTTCTCATAAGGTTTGTGTGTGTGTGTGTGTGTGTGTGTGTGTGTGGTGTGGTGTGGTGTGGTGTGGTGTGATGTGGTGTGGTCTGTGTGTGTGTGTGTGTGTGTGTGTGTGTGTGTGTGTGATCCACCCAACCGGGATATAACGGCCGACTCTTCTACGAAACGCGACTTCACGGCGTGCCCAAGTCTCGCATACGCTCACACTCAAGAAGTCGGTTTAATGTCGGATCCACGGCACTCGGAGCAGGCACGGAGCTGCAGGCTGAGCCGTCAGAGGCGTCGAGTCCCAAGAAAAAAGCCCCTCAAAGCTGGGACTGAACCCAAGATCCCTGGGTTGAAGAGAACGAGGGTTGATCCACTGAAGCGACCATACCTCGCTCCCACCCTCAATTAGTTTTGGCCTACTATGATCCGATGATGATGCAGTGTGATGATACCTCCCTAGTGCACTGCCACCTCCAGGAGACGTGTGGGTTGAAGACGATAAGTTACAGTCAGCGTGCTTTGCTCTGCGATGCCGCTGCCATATAGAATGCATTGCCGATGAATATTAGCGAAACTCTCTCTGGATTATTACCTGAATTTGCAACAACAATAACGAACACCAAAGAGTAATAATAATGATAATAATAATAATAATATAACAAATAATGATAATGATGATGACATACCAAAGAGTGATAATAATGATAATGATCATGATAATCATATTACAAATAATGATAATGATGATAACTATAATAACAATGATATGATAACAACAACAGCTAAATTAACCGTAATAATGATGATGATAAAAATAATTTTCATTTGACATACTGTAACCAGAACAAAAGGCTGTAAACAGATGTTATACAATGTGGATGATTCCCCCTAACGAAGGGCTCCTTAGAGCCCGAAATAATTTGGAAAATACACCGCACGAAAGCGTGTTGTTTGTCTAATTATCTATCTATCTACATGTGTGTATCTATGTATCTATCTATTAATGTATCTATCTATCTATCTAACTATCTATCTATCTATCTATACAGACAGAGAGAGAGAGAGAGAGAGAGAGAGAGAGAGAGAGAGAGAGAGAGAGAGAGAGAGAGATTAAATTCAACCTTCCGTCGCAAAATGTCCCTAAACACACACACACACACACACACGCGCGCACGCACGCACGCACGCACGCACGCACGCACGCACACACACACACACACACATACACAGACACTTCTTAGCTGCTGTCAGCACTTATGCGATCTTTCGTCCGTACAGTTGAGACGAAACGTTTGAACCTGTGCGGTCCGACCAGTCAGTGTCGAACTGACAGAGTGCTTCACGATAGTTTTAAAACCTTCGAGTTTGATCTTACATGCCGCTTCAAAGGACTGTACAATTGAATACGAAGCTTTTTGTCGAATATTTAGATTCTTATAATTTTTTGAGTTGACATTCCAAAGCACATCATGGCCTTAGTACAATTCAATCAAATGTTTGGTCTCCGAATCTGACAGTCTGACCGCCTTGCTGGACGACGCCATTTTTCCTTGTGCCATGGGTGTTGGCTCAATTCTGAGCGTTGATTGGTTGGAGGATACTAACTGTCCGTTTCGAATAGATCACGGCGTAGCTGGAACGGTCGGGTTTAACTGGATACCGAAGTCCGTTTGAGATGTACGTTTACTATGACAGACGCTACGTTTGGGATCGGGTTCGACCGGTACTTCCGAAGCGTACGAGCGGGGAGGCTCGTGTGTGTCAGCCGCTTGACATCTTTTGACCTCCCTTGTTTTCTTACAAGGATGCTCAAGCATCGACTTCAAAGATTTCCCCTATGTTTACTACTCTGTACATAATGATTTAGTTTTTCAGCAGCTTATGTCTTGTATGATGAGTCGGCCGAATGTTCTCCAGTTCTTTAATCAGAGTAAGGGTAATTTTGTTGACGATGAAATAAGCTTCCTCGGGTCCTTCAAGTGCGCGACTCCAGTACCACAGGTTTGTGTGTGTGTGTGTGTGTGTGTGTGTGGGGGGGGGGGGGTACCCCAATATGCAAGGTACCCCAAGCTGGATGCTGAAGGAGAAAGGGTTACTGAGGAGTAATTCGTATATCCAGTCACTGTGCATAACAAACTGGCAGTCCTGGGCGACGAAGGCGTCTCACCACCACCAACGGGGTTGACTGGGCTGAGGAGAGTGTTCGAGCCAGGGGGTCAAGATCTCGGTTCGGTGACCTTCAGCCTGCAAGCAGGTCTCGGTGACCATTCAGACTTTGCTTGGCCTGAGGGGTGAACTCCTTCGGGAAGAATTCAACCCTTAGGTAGTTTGCAGCTTGTTGGCCGAAGGTCGAAGTAAACGCTTGACGCATCAGGTCCTTGCTTGTGGGAGAGGTCTGGGCTTTTGGTGCAATGGGTAGTTTCGGGGAATCGAACATGAGAAAGAACTGGATGTTATACATTGACCACAAGGTACCAAACTCTTTGTTGTGTCATGAGTCTTTTCCGTGGGGAGGGCGAATTGCTATGGAGTCTGGGAGCTCTCGTCTGGGTGCAGGGATAAACTAGTGATTCCATTGGTTGAACCAAAATCATTCAGTGATCCATTGGTTGGATTTCACAGTTGTTGCTGTAGCTCGTTGTGGCGTGTGTGGTGTGTATGTGACCAGTGATTCCATTGGTTGGACAGAATATATACAGGGTTCTCTTTGTTTCAGAAATGGTTAAAAAGCGCTCAGAAAACTAGAAAAAGCAATTCAGATTCAGATTCAGAAAACTTTATTATCTCTCGTTACAAGAGAAATTACATTTGTGACCGCTGCCCTAAAAGTTAAGACATACATATTTATAGTTACAAACGTGACACTGGAAATTAAAATTACTTACAAACAATAAAACATGCTTGGGCAAAGTGAAATCATCCCGTCTTAGTGAGGGGGCTCAGGAAAATACAGCGTAAGTAAAGTCAAAGCCAAAAGACTTAACTTGAAGCTGTTTGCTGTAGCCTCGGAGCTGACGACGGCAGAAAAACAATCTGTGGGGACGGAAGACAGCAAGACGTGTCAGCCTGTTGAGGCCGAGATGGAGCTGCCAGCTGACGACGCGGTGTCTCAAGCACCAGAGGACCTGTAGGAGAGACCGACAGGAGCCTTTTCCGTGGAGAGGGCGATTTGCAGTGGAGTCCAGGGGACTCGGTCCGAGAGTACAGCTATGCTGCCAGCATCCCCCTACTGGAATTTGGCCGGAAGAGCACTGGAAGTGTGGCAGCTTCAGGGAGGTCACCGCGACTGTAGTGGCACTAATATTACACATACACACGCGCGCGTGTACATACACACACACACACACACATATATATATATATATATATACATGTGTGTGTGTGTGTGTGTGTGTGTGTGTGTGTGTGTGTGTGTGTGTGTAATTGACTAATAAATTCCAAGGATAAGTAACCCGAGCACCATTCCAGCAACTTACATAGCGGCTTGGTGTTGCAAAGACTGCAAGAATATTTCAATTATAAAACAAAACTTGCTCTTATGTCTTAGAGTGAAGAAATAGGGGGAGATAAGCATTCATATCTGCAGTGGCAGTTAATTCTGCCTAACTAACAGTATGTGCTTGAGAGGGTGAGTGGGGAATAATAAATGCTTCTCAAATGAGTCTCAGCAAAGCTTATTGTCTCCAAGGAGGAGACACTCTCCAATGGGGAGGAAACTCACTAACATATAACTCCTGGTCAGATACCGGTATTTGGAAACCTGATTGTTTTCTCGTCAGTGACCGCTTATCTTAGTGAATGCTTATCTCCCCCTATTTCTTCACTCTAAGACATAAGAGCAACTTTTGTTTTATAATTGAATATATATATATATATATATATATATATATATATATATATATATATATATATATATATATATATATTTCATGCGTCCACATCTATCGATCTGTCTATCTATAGATGTGTGTGCGTTTGTCTGTCTGTCTGTCTGTTTTGTATGTGTAGATTTGTGTGTTTAGGGATGTAGACTATGCTGAGCACGTATGTGAGAGTATGGGTGCGCGTGGACGTATGAATGAATGGAGGAATGAGGAATGAATGAATGAATGAATGAATGTGTGTGTGTGTGTATGTGTGTGTGTGTGTGTGTGTGTGTGTGTGTGTGTGTGTGTGTGTGTGTGTGTGTGTGTGCATATATGTTATGTGTGTGAAACAAAATAAGAGTGGGGAGAAATTCCTACATGATTACGGCAATGACTCAGCGAAGATTTTAGAGGAAAAAGAGGAAGGGACGGAGGGGAGATCGGGGAGGGCCGTGTGGTGGAATGGGGGGGGGGGGGGGGGGGGGTGAAGTAGAAAGTGATGAAGTAGCGGGTTCTAAAATTGTCACTACTAAATGCGAGTGGGGGTGGAGAAGAAGGCGTGAAAGTATAAACACTGCACCCTTCACTGACTGCCAAGACGGAAGAACATGGGAACCATTCACTGCTGGCTGTGTGAATAGGACCAGTAGTTACGCCCTGTCGGGGGAGTCGACATGTGTACACACAGATACGACGGTGTAGGTGTGCATGTCAAACACAAGGCGGTGGGCAGAGGGGTGTGGTAGGTAGAAGGGAGTGCTGTGCTGTGCTGTGTCGTGCTCTGTGTGTGTGTGTGTGTGTGTGTGTGTGTGTGTGTGTGTGTGTGTGTGAGAGAGAGAGAGAGAGAGAGAGAGAGAGAGAGGCGAGGTCGTTCGTGTGGTGGTGTGTTTTCGCTGTGTGGGATGTGTAATAGTTATTTTTAGTGTAGGCCTTCTGGTCCGCCCTCCTGTGGTTCTGCGTTGTCGTCTTCTCTTTCAACTGCGTGTGTAGTCACCTTCTTCTTCTTCTTCTTCTTCTTCTTCTTCTGTGTGTGTGTGTGTGTGTGTGTGTGTGTGTGTGTGTGTGTGTGTGTGTGTGTGTGTAAGTGACTGAGTGAGCCTCTCTCTCTCTCTTTGTGTGTGTGTGTGTGTGTGTGCGTGTGTGTGTGCGCGCGCGCGCGTGTGTGTGTGTGTGTGTTGTGTGTGTGAGTGTGTGATGTGTTGTGTGTGTGGTGGTGTATCTCTCTCTCTCTCTCTCTCCTCTCTCTCTCTCTCTCTCTCTCTCTCTCTCCTTTTTTGTTGTTGTTTCGTACACAGCATTCGGTTGTGTAAGTCAAAACTTGGAAAAGCGTAGGTTGGCTCAAAAGACGTTGAACTTTACCTCTTTTGGATTACAGGTTTTATTACGGTATTTCTGCTGCGGACTTAGGCCTGTTATTAACAGCGTTTTGACAAATAGCCTTGAGAGTGGTAGGGAATTCATGTTTGTAGGCCCAGTTAGCCCCCACCCCCACCCCCCCACTCCACATCGTCCCCCCACCCCCCCCTCCCGCCCCTCCCCGTTTTTCTTTTCTCAAAGTTTTGTTATCAGTTGTTTCTCTTCTTAAAGAATCGACTTTTCCTTTCACAAAAACAAAAACAAATCCAGTCAGTCATTAATTTTCTTTAATTGTACTAATGCGCATGAAATGACGTCTGTGTTTTATCCTTAATCCCTTCCTCCGTCTGTCCTTTCTTCTCATATACACTGTCCAGTTTTCCCCGTCCGTCCCTCCCCCTCCTCCCACCTGAGTTTTCATAATGACGTCATTTCCAAACTGAAAATTATTATTTGAAGAACAAACAATGACCTGTACATGAGACGGGACATTAAACGGAATTACTCCTCCCCCCCCCCCCCCCCCCCCCCCCCCCCCCCCCCCCCCCTTTTTTTTTTTTTTTAAATAAATAATCCCCATTGTTTCTTTGGTTGATCCAAAGTCCCAGTTTCTCTTCATAGCCCATGAAACCATGGAAAAAAGTCTGAAGACCATTAAGACGTATCCTCTGATTATTCCTCAGAGGTTCATATTTACCTCTTGGCTGCTGAATCCAACTAGCAACAGATCTGAGTGTACAGCTTTGAAGCAGAGCAACCATGCGCTGTATACAGTGACAGTCTCATTCTGTGACGGGTCTCCGACGCTCCCCCCCTTGTTATTGAAATATATGATCATCATATGCAGGGATGCAGGGGTGGGGGTGGGGGGTATAGACAGAAGCATTTACGCTTTCACATCCAAAATGCGCTCTCTCGCATAGGCACACGCACTCTGTCACTCACATCGGACCCGCGCAAATGGACGGGAAACCAATAACATTCATAGAAAATAATCAAATTTGATTTAACTTGACTCCGGGCCCCCACCCGTCACTACACAACACACTTACCTGTATCACACAAAAAATGTAAACATCACACAGATAATCTCATAATCGCATACCCTGTTCTTCATTTACTCTTACTTAACTAGGAAAGACAACATTCCACTCTTCTGGTTGATCACGTATAAACTTAAGAACAAATAAACGTTCATAACTTGCCAGCACTCCTTGATTGATCAGTAAGTCTCTCATCGCCCAGTGCCACTACGATCGCTGAAAACGCCACACTGTTGTGTCCTCCCAATTGGCCTCCCCCAATTGGCCCAATCCCAGGTGGGGGACACAGGCAATGTGGCTCGCGTTGCACCCTCGGGCCAAGTCTCCCGGACTCCACTGAACTTCTTCACCCTCTCCATGGAAAGGGCTCCTGTCGGCTTCTCCCACAGGTCTTCTCTTGCTGCAAACATCCCACCATTGTCTGGCAGCTCCCTGTCTAGGCCCCAAAAGGCTGACACGTCTTGCTGTCAACAGTCCCCACACAGGAGACAATTCTTTACCGTCGTCGACTTTGAGGTGACAGCAAACCTCTGCTTCTTGCTGTATTTTTCTTGAGCCGTCAGCAAGACGGGATGCGTTCACTTTCTCTTAAGCGAGTCACACCCTTCCTGGTTTTCCGAGCATCTTGTATCCATTCTCAACCACAGAGAACCCCAGTTAAACTGGTTCAACCAATGGAATCACTGGCACACACACACATTACAACGATTTGCACCAATAACTCCCCGAGTTATTTTTTATTCCACCAATGGAATCGCTAGTCTCACCTACACATACACACATACCACAGCTACTAGCACCAACAAAGAGTTGGGTACCAAGTGGTGAATGCATAACCTCCAGTTCAAAACTCATGTTCGATTCCCCGAAGCTACCCATTGTACTAACAGCCCGGACTTCTCCACAACTCGAGAGTGATGCTTCAAGTATTTACTACACTCCATAGACAACAAGGTACAAACCACTCAACAGGCCCAAGCCTTCCCGAACGTGTTCATCCCTCAGGACAAGAACGACTGACTGGTCACTGTACCCTGCCTGTAGGCCGATGGTCACCGAACCGTAACGGTCGTTTGCCACGATCGCCCCCTTCAGGCCCACTGGAGAACCCAGTGAATAGTCAGTGGTCGAGGTGGACACCTCCCCTCCACCCAGGACCGTCAGGTCGACATGTACTCGTTACTATTCCCCTGGACATGCGAATCACTTCCCCCTGTAACTCCCCCTCCTTCAGCATACAACTCGGGGCACCCCCCCCCCACCCCCCCCCCCTCCCACCCCCCCCCCCCCCCCCCCCCCCCCCCCCCCCCCCCCCCCCCCCCCCCCCCCCCCCCCCGGTGATGCCTAAGTTCGCATACTTGGAGAACCCAAGGAAAGTGATCTCAACATCTCTTAATTTGCCTAAAGGACTTAAATGACTCGAGAACATTAGGCCGACTTATCACAGATGCTATGTATGAGGACAGAACAGACACGCGATCTGGTACCGGAGTAGTGTGCCTATTCCATCACCAGGATGCTACAGCTTCTCATTGATGAGTTCACTCATCCCTAGTAGTGACCAGGTTAAGCGCCATCACCCATCATCAGCGTCTTTTAATACGAATGCCCGAATCATAGGATTGCTATCGCGAAGAAGGTGACGTTTCCACCCCCTACCGTCTGTTCGTCTATTAGTATGTCAGCAGGATGACGCAGAAAAAAAACTAAATCTATTTTAAGCAGATTTCGTCAAAAGATGTAATGTGGTACGGGGATGAATAAATGAAACCTTGGCGCGGATCCGCTATGCGGATCTGGATCAAATGTCGGATCCAGGATCGTTCAGCAAGTTTATTTATGAGAGAGAGAGAGAGAGAGAGAGAGAGAGAGAGAGAGAGAGAGAGAGAGATTTACACACTGATTCATATTCAATAACAAAAAC
>JADBJO010000003.1:1571891-1576891 GCA_016801955.1 Conus betulinus | reverse complement strand
TATTGATGACAAACCAACATCAGAGTACTGATGACAAACAAACATCAGAGTACTGATGACACACCAAACATCAGAGTACTGATGATACACCAAAACATCAAAGTACTGATGACAAACAAACATCAGGGTATACTGATGACAAAGCAAACATCAGAGTACTGGTGACACACCAAACATCAGAGTACTGATGACAAACCAACATCAGAGTACTGATGACACACCAATCATCAGAGTACTGATGACAAACCAACATCAGAGTACTGATGACAAACGCAACCAAACATCAGAGTACTGATGACAAAGCAAACATCAGAGTACTGGTGACACACAAAGCATCATGGTGACAAACCAAACATCAGAGTACTGGTGACACACCAAACATCAGAGTACTGGTGACACACCAAACATCAGAGTACTGGTGACACACCAAACATCAAAGTACTGGTAACACACCAAACATCAGAGTACTGGTGACACAACAAACATCAGAGTACTGGTGACAAACCAAACATCAGAGTAATGATGACAAACCAAACATCAGAGTAATGGTGACAAACCAAACATCAGAGTGTTGATGACACACCCAAACATCAGAGTACTGATGACAAAGCAAACATCATCAGAGTGTTGACGACAAACATCAGAGTGCTGATGACAAACCAACATCAGAGTACTGATGACAAACCAACATCAGAGTACTGATGACAAACATCAGAGTACTGATGACACACCAAACATCAGAGTACTGATGACACACCAAACATAGAGTACTGATGACAAACCAGACATCAGAGTACTGATGACAAACCAACACAGAGTACTGATGACAAAAAAAACCAAAATCAGAGTACTGATGACAAACCAACATCAGAGTACTGATGACACACCAAACATCAGAGTACTGATGACAAACCAAACATCAGAGTACTGATGACAAACCAACATCAGAGTACTGATGACAAACCAACATCAGAGTACTGATGACAAACCAACATCAGAGTACTGATGACAAACCAACATCAGAGTACTGATGACAAACCAAACATCAGAGTACTGGTGACACACCAAACATCAGAGTACTGGTGACAAACCAAACATCAGAGTAGTACTGATGACACACCAAACATCAGAGTACTGATGACAAACCAAACATCAGAGTACTGATGACACACCAAACATCAGAGTACTAATGATACACCAAACATCAGAGTACTGATGACAAACCAAACATCAGAGTACTGATGACAAACCAACATCAGAGTACTGATGACAAACCAACATCAGGGTATACTGATGACACACCAACATCAGAGTACTGATGACAAACATCAGAGTACTGGTGACACACCAAACATCAGAGTACTGGTGACACACCAAACATCAGAGTACTGGTGACACACCAAACATCAGAGTACTGATGACACACCAAACATCAGAGTACTGGTGACACACCAACATCAGAGTACTGATGACAAACCACATTGAAGTACTGATGACAAACCAGCATCAGAGTACTGATAACAAACATCAGAGTACTGGTGACACACCAAACATCAGAGTACTGGTGACACACCAAACATCAGAGTACTGGTGACACACAAAACATCAGAGTACTGGTGACACACCAAACATCAGAGTACTGATGACAAATCAAACATCAGGGTACTGATGACAAACCAAACATCAGAGTAATGATGACAAACCAAACATCAGAGTACTGGGAGGCAACAAGTTCCAAACAGTTGAGGTGGCACAGCTGAAGGAATGAGTGTTCACCGATTAGTGCTTTCATCATAATCACCTTCATCGTCTTTGGGGGGGGGGGGGGGGGGGGGGGGGGGGGGGGGGGGCGGGGGGGGGGGAGGGGGGAGGGGGGGGGCACAATTTATTATTTTCAGTCATGAGAAGCATGTTTATAGCGACTTCCCCTTTGAACTGTCATTAATGAGCGGTCCCAGTCTGGAAGTTACGGCAACACGCAATACGTCACAAGACAAGTTTTGTCAACTGCAGGGAGAGCTGGATAGTTGTGATCAATCCATGGGTTTATGGCGTCGAAACGAGTGAAAAACGTACAAACACCACCGCCACAACCACCACCACCCCCACCCTTTTGACCCTGTGTCTCTCTGAAGCAAGATCAAGGAAATGATCCAGATCAACATGTTCATCAGTTTTGAATGGATGTTCATCACATCCACAACCTACTTAGTAAAAAACAAACAAACACACATAACAAAAAAACGCTTTCATGGAGACGGAAGAATTGAGAAAACGAAAGTTGCTGTCCAACCAGCAGATGACTTTATCCTCTTCTGAAACGCTGACCATAGTCAAGGACCAAAACTAATCGATAGTAAGTAAATCCAAGAGAAGAAGGGGATTACAAAAGAAGTCTTGTCATTTAATGCTTGTTTCTTCGTCTTTTTATTATTATTATTATTTGTTGTTGTTGTTGCTGTTTTTGTTTTAGATAATATTATAGTACTGTTTTGCTTTAGTCATAAATATTATAGTAATTATATTGTTTTATATAATATTATGTTTCCGTTTTGGATGGGGGTGTGTCAATATCCAAGGAAGTGGGCCAGCTTGAAATTCCAAAAGCTGTTCTTGTAATATCAAGGTAATTATACCTTGGGGGTCCACTAGATCACAGGGTCTGACAGTCATTTATCAATATCAGAAAAAAGAAAAGAAAAAAAAAGCTTCCAGAGGGGTGTGTTCTAATGACATGTTTCTACACAATGAGACCAATGCGGTCACCGTGGAATGAATGTCAACAAGGAGTGTCGGCGTCATACCTACGGGGGAAACTCGAGCTTACTGGGGTGCTAACTAAGCCACGGGCACTACCCATGAATCATGTGCTTCCTACAACCACTACCACCCCGTTTAAGGGAAATTATTTGTGTGTAAGGTAAGGAGGAGGAGGAGAAGAAGAAGAAGAAGAAGAAGAAGAAAGAAAGAAGAAGAGGAAGGAGGAGGAGGAGAGAGGAGGAGAGGAGAAGAAGAAGAGAAGAAGAAGGAGGAGGAGGAGGAGGAGGAGGAGGAAGGACGAGGAGGAGGAGGAAGAGAAAAAAGAAGAAGAAGAAGAAGAATAGGAAGAAGAAGATGAAGAAGAAGGAAGAAAGAGAGAGAGAGAGAGAGAGAGAGAGAGAGAGAGAGAAGAGAGAGAGAGAGAGAGAGAGAGAGAGAAGAGAGCGAAGAGAGAATAGCAGGGGCTGGGGTTGGAGGGAGATAGAGGTGGAGGGGTTAGGAAGACAGAGAGGGTGGCGGGGGGGGTGGGGAGTGAGAGAAAAGACAGGGAGAGGGAACCAGTTGTAACTTGTCGTGGGATCGAACCACCTGTGGGTCCAGCGGCGGACAATGAGGAGATTCTCAAAGCAATAGATGTCCTTAGCCCTACACTCAATGGAAAGGTAACAAATATAAAATCCTCCGGGTTGATCATACACACCACACACACACCACACACACACATGCGCGCGGGATCGCACACATGGGGGGACGCACGCAATGAGGGAGCCTCACACTCAAAGCACAGAGAGAGAGAGGAATACATCACACACACACACACACGGAGTCTCAAACACCACCACCACAGGGACAGGTAACACAATCTGTAACGTCGTGGGTTCGCACCCACACACACACACACACACACACACAACACACACACCCTGCACAATACACGCACGCACGCACACGTACCACGTTTCCCCTCACCCCCCGCCCCCCTCCCCCCCCCCCCCCCCCCCCACCCCCCCCCCCCCCCCCCCCCCCCCCCCCCCCCCCCCCCCCCCCCCCCCCCCCCAACACACACACAAAAACGTGATGTTTTTCTTAATTTCATGCCAGACTGGACTGGACTGTACAAGTGCTTGGTCGTAAACAAAAACCGTTTTGTTACCCTTAAAAACACAAACACGCAGAGACACAAACAAACAAATACCACAGCGCAGCTTTTAGTTCAGCGTCCACAACCACCAACGCATAACGGAACATGAAGAAAATGAATTCCAGCTAACCAGATACTACTAACAGCAGTAGAGGCATTGTTTTTCCCCCAATACACTCTTCGCAGACCGAATGTTGAAGATCCATTCCGGACTTTGGCAGCAGCAGCAGCAACAGCAGATGCCAACAAACGTCCCTGGATGCAACTGATTGAGCAGCATGCAGTGAAGCCACGGCCACGGAGAGTCAATGATCACTGGACATCTTCTGCTCCTGTGTGTGTAAGCATGTGCATGCACCCATGTTTTGTGATTGTAAACGGAAAGCGAGCAGACACAATTTCTCGTGTGTGTGTGTGTGTATGTGTGTGTGTGTGTGTGTGTGTGTGTGTGTGTGTCCGCGTGTGTGTGCGCGTGTGTGTGCGCGTGTGTGTGCGCGTGTGCGCGCGCGCGAGCATACGTGTCAATGCAAAAGAAGGGGAAGAAGGGGTGTGGGTGGAGGGTCAGAGACGAGTGCCGGTAGAAAGATGTGCGTGAACAATCATGTGATGGCAAGTATGCAGTATGCTTTCACACTAACAGAGATATCATGGGCTGGTGATCGAGCAAGTGGCATATCCTAAGGAGCATGCGCACGCACACACGTATGTACGCGTCCACACACACACACACACACACACACACACACACACACACACACACACACACGCACGCACGCACGCACGCACGCACGCACGCACGCACGCACACACACACACACACACCACGCACACAAACCTGATGTGCATTCGTCTCTTCATCTGGCAAACAGTTTCGAACACTTCTCTGGAACAATGTGTTCAGAAGTGAATATCTAGGCGTTTTCTTAAAATACGTGTGTGTATCAGTTACAAACACTGTGCAAAAGCAAGTTACAAAAACACTGTGCAAAAGCAAAGTACACCATGAGAGAGAGATGAGAGAGAGAGAGAGAGAGAGAGGAGAGAGAGAGAGAGAGAGAGAGAGATAGAGATAGAGAGAGAGAGAGAGAGAGATGCACTT
>JADBJO010000003.1:1534391-1569391 GCA_016801955.1 Conus betulinus | reverse complement strand
GCGCACACACATGCGTGATGCGTGCAGACAGACAGACAGACAGACAACAAGGACAGAGACAGGCAGAAAAACGAGCAGAGGTAGAGAGAGAGACTGGCATGTATTGTGGATACATCCCCCCCCCCCCCTTCCCAATACACGCACTATCTCTCCCCCTTTGCTCCCTCACCCTACCCCCCCCCCCCCCCACTACACCCATTTTCATACAGGCACCTCCTATCCCACCTTTTCCTCCCCAATGATTTTCTTGACAAAATTGTAATGTGAATATCATAATTATCATAATCTTAAAGAAATGTCTGCAATCACATGTGCGTGTGGCGGGAGATTAAAAAGAATTCCTCCCTCTCTTTTATCTTTCTTTCATTTCTTCCTACAACATTGTGTTTATTCGTTCCACCCTGAAGGCTATGTTTTTAACCCACGTCTGTTCGTTTGTTTGTCTGTATCTAAGCAGGATCTCTCTGTCTGTCTGCCTGTCTGTGTGTGTGTGGTCTCTCTCTCTCTCTCTCACACACATACACACAGAGACGCACGCACGCACACGTACACACACACACACACACACACACCTACTACTATAGAACAACTACTACTACTATTAGAACAACTACTACTACTGCCATTGATACTTCTACTACCACTACTGCTACAGCGTCAGTTTGAACAAAACGTGATAGAAGATGGAATGTACCCCGAGGACAAATCCGGTCAAGTCTGCTGCAGATCCAAGGGGCGGATCCGGACCAAAAGGCGGATCCGGGATCCGTTCAGCAAGGAGAGGCTGAAAAGTACTGAACCGACCACAACACAACATGCTGGAAAAGACGGAAGGTGGCCCCAGGACCCACTACTCCTGAGAGCGGATCTGAGTTGAGGATCTGGAAACAAGGGGCCGCGTAGGGGGAGGGGGTGGGGGGTAGGTTATTAAGAGCCGTTTGACGTTGGTGATGGTCTGTGCTCTCGGGAGTATCCTTTCTGTTGGAGTGTGTGTGTGTGTGTGTGTGTGTGTGTGTGTGTGTGTGTGTGTGTGTGTGTGTGTATGTGCGTGTGTGTGTGTGTGTGTGTGTGCGTGCGTGCGCATGCGTGCGTGCGTGCGTGCGTGCGTGTGTGTGTGTGTGTGGGCGTGGACGTGTGCGTGTGAAATTTTAGAGACTGTTTTCACATTGATGTGAAATAAACACCCAGAAAGTATGAGACCCAGGTCTGCCTTTGTCTGACAATACTATGTAATGCCCGTGCTCCGATTTCTGCGATACCAACTCTGAACAAATACACTCCCCTCTATCATCGTTTATTTGTGTATGCGCCTTTCCTTTTTTTTTTTTCTTTCTTTTTCATGTCTTTTTCGTTTTGCTTTGTTTTCTTTTGTTTTGAACAAAATGAACACTTAATGCATACACACCTTAACAAAATTTTAAGCAATTCTCTTTCTTTGGTCTCATAACACTAACAACAACAATGATAAGCTTGCAGTCATGAACGTGTAAGAAGGCATTGAAAGAAGATATGAAATATCGTCTTGAACGTTACATTTCTGGTGATACTGAGCACATCTGAGAGAGGCGAAAGCTGCAGAAGAATTTAGAAGACGTGTTTTTTGTCTGTCGCCCACGCAGACCAGTTCAGTTATATACAAAGTGTCGGAATGCTTCCCATTCGCCGCCAATCAAATCGCCGTGTCCAAAATTCGCCGTTACATGTTGTGCTGTCTGTATTAGACCATTGGCTACCGCGTGGCTTTTTGACTTTAATAATCACCAGCCGATGGATTATCAAAAACTAAGGCAGATGCAAGCTTGACGTTTTGAAGACCGTCAAGTGTACACGTCTTAAAAATCATCACAAAAATGGCGATTTATCAAATCTTCTTCATTAAAGCAGAGCAAAAACTTACTACGTACAGTCTCAGTCATTCTAAGACACTCCACGTGTTACTACAGTTTTCTTCGTTGTGCTGAAAAGACAAATGCAACAGAAAACAAGCCTGTTTCAAACAGATTTGCATTTTGGATAAATCACAGTCACGGCGATTTGTGATATGGCGAATAGATACCGAACCCAAACAGTCTCTACTGGAGAAGAAAAAAATCACCAAAAAATTATACAGAACTTGATACAGAATTTTCTCAAAATTGATATGCTAAGAATTTTGTCCAGACATGTTTAACACATTATTCCGAACAATTGACATAACTCAAAAAGCTCTTCAGAATCCGATTATAATGGTACATCACTCCAAGAACAGCAGTTCATAATTCTACTACTTCAGTCCAGCTTTTGTACATTCTTGGATTCCATGATGCTTTTTTTTTTTTCCCCTTTCAGATCCCCTTGTCTACGAGTCAGAAAGACTATTATCGACTCTGAGAAAAGAAAGAAAGAAAGAAAGCATTCAATATTGCACACACACACACTCACACACACACACACACACACACACACACACATGCGCGCGCGCGCACACACACACACACACACACACACACACACACACATTAAATAAAGGTTTTACTCATGCAATTAACATAATTACGTGCAACAGCCCAAATAAAAACTAGTGCTCTGTATCGCATGCACACAAATATGAGAACGCACAATTAAGTTAAGTGTTGGCTGTTTTCATGTGTGAACTTGTCAAGAAGAGTGAAGGAGGGAATGGGGGACCCATTCAAGAGGAAAGGAATCAACAGGGAAAAGTCCCCTCCCCCCCTTGTTTTGACCGTTAGGCAGGTCTGCACGTGTATTATTAGGTCACTAGGTGTCATTGAAAACCATGCAAAACAATAAAACAATACGGGGACAGAAAGAAGAGAGGATGAAAAAAGAAGGCAGGATGTACTCTTTTGTAATGAAGAAACAGCACCAAACATGTTTCAACTTTTCCTTCTTTGAAGGAACTGATTCTAAGCGATATAGGGCAAATACGCAGATTTCCAACGACCACACAGTAGCCGCATGCAGACAAGTGCTTCTTTTCAAGGTCTTGAAGACAACAGGCGTCGGGGTTAAAAGTTGTATTTCTCGAACACGCTTAGACTGCCCTCTCTCCTATTGTCTAACACATTACATTGCTTTGTCCTAATCCTCATTTGATAAGAACGTGGTTAAGAGGGGCCCGTGGTCAGACGGTTATGGTGACTGCCTGCGAAGCTGATGGTCGTGGGTTCGAACCGCTCGTCGAGTCAGGTTTTTACGGTTTGAATCCCTTCTCTCTCTCTCTCTCTCTCTCTCTCTCTCTCTCTCTCTCTCTCTCTCTCTCTCTCTCAGCAGTTTATAGGTATACGATTCATGTTGGGGAAGGTTGGAGGTGGCGGAAGGTGAGGGATAGGCCTGCTTTCCATCGTGCCATACCCCGGACACAGTGAACCTTGCCCAGTTCATTGTCCTTACAGCCATTAGACTATGGGACTCTACCATTCGTAACCTAACGTGGCTGAGCAAAACGCTCAACTGGCATATTACCCCTGGGCTTTTACAGTATTTGCTGTGCCTGCCATCTCCGTCGTCTGCAGTTCTCCATTATTCAAAGAGTTTTCCCGGTGGACGCATTCTTGTGTTAGGCACAGTTACAACATTACAACATAAGCACAGCGATCATCAGTGTTATGCTGTCTGAGGGTCATGATTCAAGGTGGAGCATGGTCATCAAACGGACATTTCAGATACTTCACCCACTTGCATGATAAGACATACATACACTTGCAGAAACCGCAACGTAACGTTCTTGAATAACGAACAATGTTTCTGTCCCTTCACCAAATTCTGCGGTTATGGATGATAAAAACAGTCATTGCAGCCAAGAACTTTAAAAACATCAAAAATATGTAGTCACACCTTCTGCCGCATTCAAGACATCCGAAACACATACTTTACTTTTGCAAGTAGGATAGTATTTCGACTACAATTTTTATGTAATGAAATAAAAATACTCAATTTTGGATAAATTCAGCAGACAGTTCCTCGAAGGTTTTCGTAAGAATCTGAAGGATTACAAAATGCTATCAGATGTCGCCTCGGAATAAGCTGTTAATGTTAGACTATGCATTCTGAGCAAAAAAAAGACAAAAAGAATTTGTACCTTTTTCATTGATGTTAGTTTGGAAAATCAGGTCTCGCTCTACAAACACCTGTTGATACACCTCACACATCATTCTTAGGATTCTTTAGCTTCAAAATCAACCGGTTTAACAGACAAAGCAGACCTCTAAAAAATCAGCGAAACGAGATTTATTTGTAAAATCAAAATTGGGTTTATTTGGATCATCAACGCACGAGATTGTGCGCATCTTACAACAAACTGAATGACTCTCATATAATTTCAGAAATATTCACGTCTATGTATTCACACTTTCAATTGAAACGATCTGTGTATGCTAGATTTTGCATTTGAACTATATCACATGTCTGTGATGATATTCAATGAACTTCATCTAATTTGTTCTCCATCTTTCTTTTTTCTATCTTAAGGTCTGTGCTTCTTCTCTGTTATGTGCTAGGCGTATATGTTTTGCAGGTCGCATTAGTTTGAAGTCATGCACAGTTCTTGGTTATCCTCCAACAGCGGGGTATAATGTGGAAGGCGTGTTCAGGGCGGAACACTTCATTTCCATTGGCTGACCACCGTATTTGTGTTTGCTTTCGAATTTGCATTGCATTTCATGACCTCTCAGTTTACTGTTTCTCTTTTTTGAACCTGTCCGTTACAAAGTACAACTAAGGCATCATCATATTGAGAAAACAAGTGCGTTTGTTTTTCAGTAAGAGCTGTAACCTTCATACTTTCTCTCCAACCATAAACGTCTCTTGTTTACATATTGTTCCTCACGCGCGCGCGCACACACACACACACACACACACACACACACACACACACACACACACACACACACACACATACACACACACACACACACACACACACACACTTTTTCAAATGCCTTGATGTTTTGAATCCCCTCCACGCAGGGTACATTTCATCAAGTAACTCCCCCATTTGACAAGCCACACACTTCTTTGAAAACGACACCGCCAACCAAAGCGTCTGTTGATGAAAATGCCCAACATGCCCTGCCTCTCTAGGAAACCTGTTGCAGCATAGATCAACTCTGCACAAACGCATGCTGCTTTCGGCCTTCACCTTCTGTTAGACTCTACCCGTTTGAAAATGAAATCCCAAATTAAGGCACATCCAGCCCAGCATCGTAAAACCATCTTTTCTCTTAACTCAGTGAAGAATCCTTGAGGCACCCGCTCGGGAACAAATATTCACCGGGTTCTCTCTTTTCTGTTGGTTGTGTGCCAAGGCTCGGCCTCAGACAAAGGTTTTCCCTCTCCATTCTTCCATGTTGTCAGTTCATCATTTCTTCTTCTTCTCCGTCTACCACCTTAAACAGTTCCTGGATGACAGTTTTAGCGAGGCTATAGGATCGTGTGAGATGGCCATACCAAGGGAGTCGTGGAAATCAATATGCTACTAGTAATCAGGCCAGGAGAACAAACTGACATCAAACCCAGGCTGACGCAGCTCTTCATTATGGCTGAGCCATTCATCAAATCCTTGGTAAATTTAATTTTTGCACAAAGGAGGGTGATCCTGAAGCTCGCTAGCCTTGGTCGGCAGTCTATGGGCTGGAAAACCGTGCACAACAACAATCATTTATAGCTCATTGCGCATACCACCATTGCAAGATACAAAGACTATGAAAAGACAAATCCCCCCCCCCCCCCCCCCCCTCAACTTCATACCCTCTCCTCCCCAATCCCTTTCCATAGGTAAATAAGAGGGTAGAACGGACTCGACACGTGTGGAAGCAGATCGTTCTAAAAATTAATGTAACCAGATTGTCAACAACCAAGGTATGGCAGGCGACTGGTGCAGAGGAGAGATCCCAAATGACGTCAATGACTGAGAATCAAAATACAGCCCCTTGTAGTGGCTAAACATCTGCATCACGCTATTTTGCTTCATAATGATTTTTTTTGATGATTGAAAAAGGGGTGGGGGGATGGGGATGGGGAGGGGTTTGGGAGAAAAAAAAAAAGCAAAGTCCGGACGAACCTGAAGTGTCACAGGAACAACAACAATGCGGGAACAAGAACATTAATGGGAAAGAGAAAGACCGCTCTTCTTGCATATCATTTCCTTTCGCGGTCTTGTGTTTTATTGTGCCAAGAATGGAATTAATTTTGGTGTCTCTGACATCGCTTGCTATCGTTTCAAGATTTATTCATTTTGACTTCCGCCTGGGGCATGACGGATACGAGCGAAGAACATGTTTCAACAAACTAAGCACAGGAAGTCAACTTATCAAACAAAGAAATCAGGGATGGGCACAAAATGGGACGTCACATGGGCAGACATCAAGGCCTGGGCAAACACTCCTTGTTTGGTAAATTTAACAAACTTCGCTGTTCTGTTGTGTAAATCATAATTGTTACAGAAAAGCAGTTAACGTTTTCAAGTGAACAACAGACGGCGCTCTTCCCCCGTAACATATGTTTTGGACCGACCTTAACATGATTTTCATCTTCCGTGATGTTTATGTCACAATGTTTCAAGAGTATACCCTCATCTATTTGCTGTCGGGTTAATGAGCAGTCTACGACGACTGCATCGAAATTTAATAACGAGACAAACGTAAACACTGGGTGGGATACCTCTGTACTCTTCTTAACCAAAAGCAACGCCCATCTTGCCCCGAATACGAGAACATAAGTGATTGCTCATTGTCCTGACTGTTGTATATCTTACTTGAAGAAGACCTAAGAGGTCGAAACGCGTCCTGTTTTTCGTGTAAGTTGTTTGTCCTTGATTCTGGCGGACTTACTAAGAATAACTCTAAAAAAACTGTACCAAAAGCATGTTTGAAATTTTGGTATAACAAACATCACATTATAGTAGTTTGGTCTATAAATAATTGACATGTTCCTGTAGTTTAGCAAAAGAATACGGCTATGTTTTTCGTCTGGGCCTGTATGATATAAGTATGTTTTACTGAACTCTTGTCATTTGATAATAAACGAAGAGACTATCGAATGTTCCTTTCTGACAGACCTGAGCAGTTATCGTACTTTGGTAAAGCTAATTTCTTTTGGCTGAATCCGCCATACAAACCTTAAGTTTTGTATTGGTGAAGGCCTCTTCTGTATGGGGTCAACTATCCCAAATTTGAATTTGAGTATAACTGGTATCTACATCTGAATTTTGACTTTTCTGCTCTGTTGTATTGTCTTCTGTTGTGTGGTAATGATCTACAGACTGTATCGCAATCCAACCCATTGAACATTGTTGTATTTTTATCAAAAATAGTGTCTTATTCTATCATACTCCGTTGTTTTCTATCGCACTGTGCCATTCCATTGTATTATGAAGTACCGAATTCCATTCTACAATGTCACATCTTGTTGTTCTGCTTTCTATTGTATGAAATCATCGTCATACATCTCTCATTCTGTTGAGTCATTTCCTTTCTTTTTTTTTACCTCTATTTTCATGTGTTTTGATTCGCTCTTTTTGGAGTGCCCTAAGAGCATTTGCATATTGCACACAAAGTCACCGGACTGCCATCATTCCAAACATATGTGCTTAAATCACAGCTGAAAACCTAGCACACAAAAAAAGTGGAGACCATCCAAAAGGGGGATGCAAAATCTGCGCGCCAGCATACTTCTCTGCACAATAAAAAACAAAATCAACCGTAACACTGAACCGATAGCTAGAGACAAAAAACTCTGCAACTGTGATAAGAACACTGACCATTCATTCTTGTCACCGTGTTGTCTAGCGAGTCGTGTAACCAGAGACAACAGTGTATCACTGGTTGCCACCGACACTTCACACACATCACTGTAGTGTTCGGTGAGTTTTTATAGCCAGAGACCTCGGCATTGAATTACTTGTTGACACTACTGCTGTACACGTCACAGTGACTTCAGCGATTTCATACTCAGAGACAACATTGGATCACTAGTAGACACCGACAATTCACACATCACATATTTCGCGAGTTGCATCGCTGGAGACAAACTGATCATTGGTAGACACGGACTATTAAAATATCTTGTACAGTGTACAGTTTTGCGAGTTTTCATTTCTAGAGAAAACATTCTATCATTTGAAGACATTCTCTCTTCGTACATCATTGTACTGTTCAGCGAGTTTCAAGGTCTAGAGAAAACATCGAATCACTGATAGGTACTGTCTCTTCGACGTACAACATTGTACTATTTAGTGAGTTTTATACCCAGAGAAAACATCGAAACACTGGTAGGTACTGTCTCTTCGTACATCGTTGTACCATTCAGTGAGATTTATACCCAGAGAAAACAGTGAATCATTGGTAGACACTGTCTCTTCGTACAGCATTGTTTTATTTAGTGAGTTTTATATCCCGAGAAGACAGTGAATCACTGGTAGACATTGTCTCTTTGTACACCATGGTACAATTCAATGAGTTTTATATCCAGAGAAGACAGTGAATCACTGGTAGGCACTGTCTCCTCGTATATCATAGTACTATTTATTGAGTAAACATTGAATTATTGGTATACGCTGACCCTTCAAACATCATTTAACTATTCAGTTGAGTTTTATAGCTCGAGACATCAACATTCAGTGTCTGGAACGCATAATCACTGTACTAATTGGTGGTGTTCTTTTTTTTTTCTCTCTCTCTCACTCTGTGTTTGTGTGTGTGTGTGTGTGTGTGTGTGTGTGTGTGTGTGTGAGAGAGAGAGAGAGAGAGAGAGAGAGAGAGAGAGAGAGTGTGTGTGTATGTGCGTGCGTGTGTGTCTGTGTGTGGTGTGTGTGTAAGAAACCCCAACAACAAATCAATAGTAAATACTGACCCATCGCGTACCACTGTACCATTTAATGAATTTTAGCAGACCTTTTTTTCTCAAGAGGTTGAATCTGCGCAGACTCCAATACCCCCCCCCCCCAGTTCTTGAATGAGACTTTAAACTCAGGTCCCCGTGCGTAAACGCACACACAAACACGCACGCGTACACACATACGCACGCGCGCGCGCGCACGCACCCCCCCCCTTCCCCCCCCCCCCCCCCCCCCCCCCCAAATCTTACACGCACGTCAAATCCCATTTCACCTTTCGAGGAAGAGTAGCCATAGACGACACCGAAATACACGTTGGTGTCATGCTTCAATGTCATCTCCGAAGGCTTCTAGAATGCGGTTACCACATCATGGTTGGGTTAAAAACAGTCGCATACTCAAAATCTAAGGATGAACATCGGATTTCAAGCCGACGAACGGAGAGAGAGAGAGAGAGAGAGAGAGAGAGAGAGAGAGAGAGAGAGAGAGAGAGAGAGAGAGAGAGACATGCAGACACAGACGGGCACAGACGATTTCATGGCTAGAGACAGTATTCAGACTTATATCGCACGAGACAGTATTCACGCGAGTTTCTTAGCTATAAAGAACATTCAGTGACTGGCAGGTACTGACTCTCTAATCATACAGCACTGTTCAACTGATGTAGATCCATCCGGCTAATGTCGACGTATCTTGCATGCTACTGCAGTGAGAGTATATTGGGGGCTTATCCAATGTCTTTCCATTTTCTGTGTTGACATTTTCCTCGACTCTGTCGCCCGCTCTGACTGGACATTCTTTCTTTCTTTCGCGTTCCCGGTCATGCTGATCCTCAGCCCGCTTAGCAAAGCGACTGGATCCTCTACCCGGTTAGCAAAGCGACTGGATCCTCAACCCGGTTAGCCAAGTGACTGGATCCTCTACCCGGTTCGCAAAGCGACTGGATCCTCTACCCGGTTAGCAAAGCGACTGGATCCACTACCCGGTTAGCAAAGCGACTGGATCCTCAACCCGGTTAGCCAAGCGACTGGATCCTCTACCCGGTTAGCAAAGCGACTGGATCCTCTATCCGGCTAGCAAAGCGACTGGATCCTCTACCCGGTTAGCAAAGCGAAGTCGCAGCGACCCCGCCGTTCCCACAGCTTCTCCTGGACCGGTGTGGGCCATGTCTGGCGTCCTAAGCTTTCAAAGGAGGGGCAGGACTGTAAGATGTGGGAGTTTCGGATCCTGTGCCATGAGGACACCAGTCAGTATGTGAGAGTTTGAGACGTAAGAGATGGGAGAGGGAGCTGGCACTGACCTGTTCGCAGCCTGAAGTTTGTAACTTGAGCTGCTCTGTCGACTTGGTCGTAGATGCTGTCCTCTTCAGTTCCAATGTCCTGGCGTTGGCGCCACGCTCTTCTGAAGTTGTCCTCGGGATGATTTTAGCTGACGCGATACAATTTTCATTTTCTTAATATTTGGCATAGTCTACTTCCTTTCTACCCTTCGTGGCCGACTTATGTGTTTGATAGACAATGTCTTTTCAGTCTTTTCTCTTATCACAGTCGACAACACACAAGCTTTTTGTTGTTGTTGTCATCTGACCACTAGGTGATAGAAATGTAAGCAAGATCCGGAGTGTGCACAAGCTGTCTAATGTTTGCCCAGTTGGTTCGGTCTTTTAACTTCATTTTTTTTTCTTTTGCTGGTGGTGGGTGGTTTTAATCTGGGGATGAAAAACTAAGCAAAATGGCTGGCCCTCTAAGCTCAGCCTAGTCTTATCCGCGTCAAGGAAGTCAACAGCTCAGCTATTGTATTATCAGTTGTTGTAAATAGCTGTTGCACTTGTTATTTTTTTCTGGACAGACGGCTTCATTCAAAGATTAGGAAAGAAATTAGCTGTTTTCATTACGTGATCACAGCCCGAAAAGGTCACCGTGTTGTCGGCTAGGCTACATCGTAAAACTGACACAGAAAGCTTTCCGTACAGTCTGATAGGTAGTTGGCTGGCTGTAAAAAAAAACGACACAGAAAGCTTTCCGTATAGTCAACCAGGGTGGTTGGTTTGCTGTAACAAAACTGACATAGAAAGCTTTCCGTATAGTCAACCAGGTGGTTGGCTGGCTGTAACAAAACTGACATAGAAAGCTTTCCGTATAGTCAACCAGGTGGTTGGTTGGCTGTAACAAAACTGACTCAGGCTTTCCGCACAGTCAACCACGTGGTCTGTCGGCTGTAACAAAACTGACATAGAAAGCTTTCCGCACAGTCAAGCAGGTGGTCGTCGAGATGAAACTGACAGAGAAAGCTTGCGTACAGGTGGTCGTTGGGCTGTAATGAAACTGACACAGAAAGCTTAGGAACAGTCAGCCAGGTAGGTGAATTAAGGCCCTGCACCCTTACTCTTTGTCTGGGTGCAAGATAACAGGGACGGCTTGCTGCGACTTGGAACGACAACAGTGGAGGGTCTTTCTTCCTTTGGGCAGATACGCCACACATGGTCACACACCACACCACTCCACACGCACCGTGAACTGGAAAGCGTACGTTCTGGTGTATCTTTGGAATCCTTCATACAATACTCATAATGCAATGAAAAGCCTATGTATGCTATGTTACAGCAGCGCACATTGATGCACTGAAAAGGCTACTCACCGTTTTGTTATAGGAACACTACTCTATATACACACAAAGCGCTGTAAAGGCTTTATTATCTTGTAATATGCGCTTTTTGTTTGTTCGTTCGTTCGTTTCTGGTTTGGCTGACGGAAGCATTTCAAAACTGTTCGATTCTTTGTCTGGACTGAGGGGGGAGGGGGGGACTCTTCACATCGTCATGAATGCCTCATGCTGCAACTGACTTTGGCAATCTGAACAACCATCATGAACAAGAGCGAATCCATCACACACATACACATGAACCAATCTGGAAGTGGTTGGGAGCTGGCACAAGATGTCAAGGAACCCCGCACGTCCGTTCGTCCATCATTGTCTGTGACGTCACGAGAGGCCCAGCAAGCCATTACTATCATCACTGCGATGTGAACGGAACACAGTGACTGATAAAAATGGCATGGCACACCTCAAAATTCCCAAGCTGTCAGCGGCGTAGGCGATGACCGGGTTCCACGTCTGCTGCCCCCGTCTTGAAAGCTCGAAACACGGCTCACTCTCTGGTGGTAAAAATACGCAGAGTAACAATAGGACCGTCACACACCACTTTCACCGACAAGGTCGATTGCTGAACAACGTCGACCTCAGCATCTTTTCCATAGCAGCACGCCTCAATGTGACCAGTTCCCCAAAACCAATGCTCCGTGGAAAGTACCTCCTCGCCTCACCACCACCACCACCACCACCATTACCGTCACAAAGCAGAATCACTCGACTCCTTAGAGACTTCAGTAAATGACTTGCACCTCAAAGCCTCGTGTAAAGTGGACGTAAATTTCACCATGATCGCAAGGCACGGATGACCCTTGTGTCACTCGCCAATTCACTCCATACAATCCTCTCTACAGCCGCAACGACCCAGCATCAGCGAAGATGGGACTCTTTAATCCGAAGACTTCAAACCAATGGAAAACTCATCATTGTCAAACGGCAGACAGAAACCGTCTCCACCGTGTGTGAGAGACGGCCAGTCCACCCCTACAGAGGCCTGAGGGATGGCGATCCAACATATGGGAAAGGCAGGGCAGGTGTCATGGAGAGAGCAGCAGTGTGGCCGAACCGCCAGACCCTGTGGTTCAATTCTTCACAGTTCCTGACGGATAGGGCACATTGCCACCATCTGAACGTTTTGGTAATCTTCGGCTACACGCCTGTCCTTTCACAAAGCTAGCCTGGGTCCTACGTGAGGGGGAAAAAAGACGATAATGAGACCATCAAAATACTCGAGGGAAATGCTGTGTGGAAGAGAGAGAGAGAGAGAGAGAGAGAGAGAGAGAGAGAGAGAGAGAGAGAGAGAGAGACAAAGACAGAGAGATTTGAACATAATTAGAGATGCAGCTTCAGGTACATAAAGTTTAGAGTTCTATGTCACCAACAAAAACGGTCTCAGAAGAAAAAAAGTGCTTATTTTGTGTGTGTGTGTGTGCGCGCGCGTGTGTGTGTGTGTGTGTGTGTGTGTGTGAGAGAGAGAGAGAGACAGAGAGAGAGAGAGAGAGAGAGAGAGAGGGGGGGTATTTGAAGAGGTAAAGGGTCTACAGAGGGACAACAATGGAGCTGAAATCCTGTTTGGCATCCAACAAAAGGTAACAAAAACCGTCCCCTCCCTTTCGACAGACCTGAAACACCGTATATCCTTGTACAGCAGCCATGTCGACGCCCACTCTATCTGTAACCACACACATCCTGACTAGTAAGAGTG
This sequence comes from Conus betulinus, assembly GCA_016801955.1. NCBI lineage: Eukaryota > Metazoa > Mollusca > Gastropoda > Neogastropoda > Conidae > Conus > Conus betulinus. Next base: position 1,556,204 of record JADBJO010000003.1, on the reverse strand, counting down.
GGAGTCCACCCACCTTCCCTTAAAAAAAAAAAAAAAAAAAAAAAAAAAAAAAAAAAAAAAAAAAAAAAACACCAACCGGACGTCCACCCACCCTTTTCAACAAACGTGTCCACTCACCTATTCCCACCCTTCAAAATAAGAGATAAGAGGACAAAACACAACCGCTGATAGGAACGACACTGAAGGATGCGGTAACTAGTAGGCTGAATCTCGAAGAATTTATTGTTCCCTTGAACAGTCATTGCCACATCATTGTCAGTCAGTACTTCCTGTTCGTTACGTCGAAACTGTTTCCGAATAAAGAATGTTTTCATCACACACACACACGCGCGCGCGCGCGCGCGCACCGTTACAGTTAGCGAGTTACAATCAAAAACCAACAAAGTAAAAAAAAAAAAATCAATGCCATATATAAAAGTTTTTCGGTGCATGCGGACCCAGAACAGAAGCAAAGGCTATGGCCGTGGGAATAATAGTTCAGTACAACCACTTTTCAACACAACTGTAGTACAACTGGAAACGGGTTTTTGATAATGCAGTTGCGGCGGGTACAAACAGGTTATAATTCTAAATGCTAGATGTGTGCTGGAGGAAGGCTTGCTATCATCAATACAATTTCTAATCGGAAACCGAGTTTTGGGGACGACGGTTTGCACACATTTTTAAACTTACATTTTCATTTGAACCTGAAAATTCATGCGGAACATGCAACACACGCTTTGTTCAAACCCACTTTAACATGCATCAATCGATCAATTATGGATTGCACATGCAACAAAAACAAACAAGGCCGCAGAATTATCGCTGTAAATCGACGTATGTTACCCTTTTTTTCACGTTGAGAACAATGGATAAGGAGGAGGAATAAGGGAGGGAATGTACCCACATGTCTTCAAAGCGGGCTCAAGATCTCTTCACTAAACTCGAGCCCAATCAACAGTAACCTCCATCAAATCAAAGAGTCCAAAGACATCCTAACCGTACACAACCTACCTGTTCTCTAGTACTAAGAACGCATGAGAGGGCAGTGGTCTTATTTTCCTCTGTGTGAGCATTGTGTACCGTGGTGGACGCTGTCTGTGCGTGTGTAGCAACTGGGCTCTTTTTCAATTAAAAACTGAAACCGACTTTTTAACGAGAGAGAGAGAGAGAGAGAGAGAGAGAGAGAGAGAGAGATCCGGTCACACTAGATCTCCTGTCATATCAAACAAACGGATTTCTTCGAAACGGAGCAGGAGCCCAAAACTGGCTGGGTCAGCAAATCCGCATTCTTGACACCCTCAAAGCAAATGCGTTCATCCCATCCCTAAAGCGCCTGCACTGGTCCACACTGTAAGAACAGGGGCCTGGGCTGGTGCGTCATCGTGTGCTGCCCTGCTTCCTGCATCATTCGTCACAGTCACCGTTCACTACCACGCCACAGTTCGCCTGAGGCATCCGCGATTCTGCACAGGTTGTTTAAAGCGGGTCTAATTAGGCAAAGGTTATCAGTTTCGACAAAGAAATGGAGGCGAGAGGCACAACGATCTTCCTTTGCTGGCCGGATTTCCATTACACATACTGACGGGATTAACCTCTTCCTGTCCGTCTGATTGGCTCTGTCTGCCTCCTGCTCACGGTTTGCCTATCTGCTCACCGTATTTCACATGTGATAACGTCAAACGATCAAATTTGGAGCACACACGCGGTGGTTCGTTCACAAGCGAACAAAGCCTGCGTGCAGACGATACGCCGACCTCGCTGAACTGCCGGAGAAAAAAGCTGCTACTTGCATATATGTGAATACATAAGCGGGCAACTCAGCCGACTGCACAAATTCTCTCGCCCGGAAGTGATTGGGTTACCGGCGCGTGTGAATGAAACTCCGGTAATGCTTAATAGTGGGGAAAACGAGGCGACATTTAGTTTCTGTCATTTGTATTTCTTTGTTTCCGCCAACAGTTTAACCGGCTTGTTGTATTACATCTTCGTGACATATCGCACTCTTTAAGTCGGGTCGCTGTGCCCGTTGAGTGCACGTCACAGTATTGTCCATCCCCCTCCCTTTTTAATTTCCTAGAGGATTTCGTCAGGGCTACTCTCATCTCGGACACTGGTTCTCGCACATGCGTTGAGAGCACACTGCCGCTCAAGGGGCTGCGGATTATCACTAAACCCGTAAAACTTGAGCTCTGACCATCACTTCAAGTGCGGAGAGGAGAAAGAATTTGCCCTGATTAAGTCCTGAACCGAGGCCCAGAGGATACATCTCTACCTACAGCTAACCACAATGTCGTCAGTGGTAGTATTCAGTAGCATATATCATTACTATCACCATAATTATTACGTGCTACTAAGCTTATCATTATAACTACTATCATACCAATCGCATGTTCCTGAGCTTATCACAACACGGAAATGCGACTTTGAAAACTTGCAAATCGGGGAGAAATCCCATCTACGTACGGACGACGCCCCACGCTTAATTCTACATAGTCCGAGCACACAACTTATGTTACAACCCGACAATTCGAATGGCAGAAGAAAAAGAAACACCCGAAGGTGCTGGGGAGGACCCAGAGAAGCACTGTCTTCACCTGCCTTTTGAGCAGTCTTGTACCACCCTTAGAGGCCTGCTCTGTGTTGACAGCATTAAGCTGTCTATTGCTTTTGTCCAGTCACACATTGTGTAATGTTAAGCCTAGTGTTCTGTCATTCTTCTTGCGCTTCAGGTGTCGCAGCATGGAGGAGTTTGTCCATCAACCATTGTTAGTGGCTGTCGCCGACAGCCCCATGTCCGTGAAGAGGGGGGTGGGGGAGTGGGGGGGGGGGGGGGGGTACGCCTGCATGGGTCTTAGAAAGGAGGAAACGAGTAAAATTTTACTCTCGTTAAATTGTGAGAAGGTGCTTTTATCAGATCGTTTAAACAGATGTGTTTTTAAAAAAGGCAATTAAAACCAAACCAAGTGGCGCCTATCCCAGTTACAACGCCCCCCCCCCCCCCCCCCCCCCCCCCCCCCCCCCCCGCATTATATAGAACAGGAAGTGCGAAGATAACGCACTCTCCCAATTCAGGTCGTCCTTATATTTTTGTGTGCGAAGATCGATCGACAATACACGTTTGAATTCACGATGAATTAACCCATTCACATACACACGCGCGCGCTTTTACACACACACACACACACACACACACACACAAAGAGAAGAGAGAGAGAACAAATCCGAGCACTCGACTACTGCATGGCAAGTACATTCGTTCCGGTTTAAAACGCCGCCGACCTTTCATATTCCCCTACCACTAACCACCTCCCCCCCTTCTCTCTCTCTCTCCACGTCTTAGGTAATCTGACCTCGGGGCATCCTGTCCTTTACGCCTTGGCGCTCGCTGACGTCATCCAGCCTGGCCAAAATCAAGAGCGTGGCACCCACTGACGTAGGCGACGTCCACAAAGTATGGGTGTTGTGATCCGTCACGCTCCAAGGCGCCCAGCAGACATTCCCCTCTGTGCGTGCGTCTCTCTCTCTGTGTGCCAGGCTTGGGAGGGCTGGAGGCTCGCAGGGTCTGAAGTGTATTAAGCTAATACAGTCCAGCTCCCGCCCTCTTCATACTTACCGTTCTCCGGTTAAGCCTTGATCCCTCTGAACATTGTGCTCCCCCCCCCCCCACTCCCCATTCTCACTACCTTTCCTTCTCCCTACGCCCCAGCCTACTCTTACCCGAGTAGGAACCATGCTGCTAGTCGTGCGTCACTTTTATGCAGACCTGACCCCGGCGACGAGCGGGTGTGGCGCACGTGTGAGTGTGTGTGTGTGTGTGTGCGCGCGCGCGCGCGCGCGCGTGCGTGTGTGTGTGTGTGTGTGTGTGTGTGTGTGTGTGCGTGCGTGCGTGTTTGCGTGTGTGTGTGTGTGTGTGTATGAGTGTGTGCGTGCGTGAGTGATGTGTTATATTGTCGTCAACCCGCGTTCAATGATTCAGAACAGATTCATTCACTCGACGCCACGAGATACAGAGCTAGACCGTACACCGACCGGCACGCACATCATAACCCCAACCAGAACAGTACCCAACAACGCGCCCATACATACACATACTTTGCGTCTGCCAGGCTTCAATAAGTTACAGTACGGGACTCGACCCAAGACCACGTAGATCGGACAGAGAGAGAGAGAGAGAGAGAGAGAGAGAGAGAGAGAGAGAGAGAGAGAGAGAGAGAGAAGGATGTAGATCATCTGCGAAGAAATAAACTTAGCTGAAGTGGAACATAATTTTGATATATCAACTCCGATTTCCAGTCTCTGACCTCGCACGGAGACTACACTGTGCTGTGTGCTCGAGTTGTATGAATCTCCGCCATGCATATCTATGGCCAAGTCTGTCATCATTTAACCCGCTATCATGTTTCCTTTCAGAAAACCTGGCCGACATCTCAAAAGCAAAATCCCTATGTTTAGGATTGTATCTACTGGTTGAAGTGTTTGTTATCAGGAAAATCAGTTTCCGACTTGCTGCCCATTTAGAAGGAAGCTACGAGAGAGAGAGAGAGAGAGAGAGAGAGAGAGAGAGGGTACTTTCATCCTCTTTCTCCTTGTATATCACGTGGGAAGAATACATTTCTTGCCAAACCTCAATGAAAGGCAACGGTGAAGTAAACAGCTTTTTTCCCCTCAAGAGGTCAAAGACCCCTTCGGGAATGTTTCTTGTTCACATACACACACAAAAAAGAGCCATTTCTCATGTACACAAAACTGACGTCGGTAAGATAAAAGCGCTTGGAACTGGCAGCAAGAAAATACATGAACTCGTTCACCCAAAACGTTCCTCTTGAAGCGTGACGCCCGTTCTGAAAGCGTTTCAAACAATCATACATGCACATGAACTCCATTCATCGACTGCAGTTCAATCTGAACCTGGTTATCATTCGCTGATATTTTTTTTTATCGTTCGGCGTCCAGCATTAATCTCCTCACTGCTAGCTATGAACAGGCTATCAGCTTGATTCATAAGAAAAACTTTAATTCACTTACCGCTTTAAAATTTCTGAGCTTTTGCTCGTCACAGTGAAATTGAAGTCCTCCCGCATTCGTCGTTTTACTCAAATTGCTGTAATTCAGCGTCTGCTGAAAGTGTCCGTTATGTGAACTCTTCATAATTTTAACATCAAAACTTTGTTCAGCGCTTTATATCTGAACTTTAATCATCACTTACCATTATCAAAACTTCGATCATCTCCGCATGTTTGAAACTTTTCATCGCTGCATATCAGAACTTGGTTCACTACATATCGGAACTTCGTTCAATACATATCGGAACTTTGTTCAATATCGTATGCCTAAACCGTCACCCACTCATCATTCGTCTTCGGTATCGGCGCTCGTCACAAAGATCCTGTAGTTCCCTCATCACAGAAATACGGAATTTAATCAATCGTCTATAAAACGGGACTTCGTTTCAAGACTCACCCACACATACGCCGTTTCCCTCTCTCTCTCCCTCGTTCGCTGTCTGGAGACACATCCAATCCACCAGCGACCAACGATCCTTAATGAACGGAAGGTCTGTCCACCACACCGAGAGAGGAAGGCTTGATCACCCAACTCTCTCTCCACACGGGCACAGGGACTGTGGCGATACTGCCAGGCCTGTTTCTAAGGGTGCGTCCACTTCTTTTGTCCGGCGTGTAGCGGTGCGGGCTCACCGACCTATTTTCGGCTCTGACGGCAGCACCGCCAGTGAACTCGGACCAGGTGAAGGCTCGGACCCAGGTCGGAGGAGGGGGGGGGGGGGGGGGGGGGGGGGGGGAAGGAAGGTCGACCCAGCGGAGACTTAAAGCCTGGGGCACACCTTCACCTAGGGGCCCTCAAAGTCGTCGGGAGTTTACGGAGTTCTTTGGTGGCACTAACCCCCCCACGCGGAGGTTACCGGGGTGGGAGTCCGCGAAAACTTTCTTTCCTTTCTTTTTTCATCTTTTTTTTTCCCCCCCTCACCTCTCCTCTCCCCCAGTGAGTGCGCCAACTTGTGCGTGCACGTCGTAACCGGTTAGTAAGGCTGGCACTTACGAGGGCTTGCAAGCAAGACAGCCCTTCCTCCTTCCCACTCCCTGTTTGCATGTCCACCTGTCGACCTCCGTCCGTTCTTTGTCCGGTCAGAGGAGCGTGTTGCCCAAAGCTACCCCCCCCCCCCCACCCCCCCCCCCCAAGCACTCCCCCACCTCACCTGGTCGGGGATTCCAGCGAGCCGGTTCTTTGACCCGAGGAAGGAGTGGCCAACCGGCCGCTCTCTCTCTCTCTCTGATAGGGGAGAGAGATAAAGAAACTTGCCGGTCGTTATGCACCAGAGCTTGCGATAGGCCGGCCAATGTCATATGACCCATTGTGTAGTACTAAGTTCAACATACCCTTCCAACAAACTTAACGCGGTAGAAATGCTGGTATGCCGCCAGTCCTGTTTAGCCATGTGATAACCATGCTGGTGCAGTCAGTCAATAAATACATACAGCACCCCCGTCTTTTTTTTCTTTTACGACGCAGAAAGCAGCACCTGCCTTCCAGCGCCTTTGTCCGAAGGGTAAAGGTGCGGTGCGGGAGCGTCAGGATGGTGTGTGTGAGGGTGGTCCACACAGGCCAGACGCAAGGACAGCCCACACTGGACGAACTTTTCCAGTCAGGGCATTCCCATCGAACCGACTGACCACTGCCATTTAGAACAAAATGAGGAGACGGAGGTGAAGAGGACTGCGCTACAGGAGGATAGACTGATATTTTCAAATCGTGACTAAGTTGTTAGTTCTGCTTTCCTCCCCTTTTTCTTTCTTTTTCTTTCCTTATTTTTAGACTGTGTGTGTGTGTGTGTGTGTGTGTGTGTGTGTGCGCGAGTGTGTGTGTGTGTGTGTGTGCGCGAGTGTGTGTGTGTGTGTGTGTGTGTGTGTGTTTTACCTTGTAGTCAAGACTGCCGCCTGTGTAAAATGTAAAACAAAGAATTGAAAGAACGCATCGTCTGTCGGCTGTCAATTCAGTGTGTGTGTACTTTTCCTCTCCACAACTCATCCTTCCATTCATCTATGTATCTAGCCATCCAAATGATAAGACTGATATTTTCAAATCGTGACTAAGTTGTTAGTTCTGCTTTTTTCATTTTTCCTTCTTTCTTTCTTCCCCTTCCTTCTTCAGACTCTCCCTTTGTGTGTGTGTGTGTGTGTGTGTGCGCGCGCGCGCGCGTGTGTGTGTGTGTGTGTGAGAGAGAGAGAGAGAGGGAGAGAGAGTGTGTGTGTGTGTGTGTGCGCGCGCGTGTGTATATTTCTATCAGTCGCCTATTTAGGAGACACGGACACACATGCGCGCGCGCGCGCGCGCGCGCACACACACACACACACACACACACACGCGCAGCTCCACTCTTTGAAGTCTAAATATGACTTTAGTAGCCAAAGCTATTTTGTCTTGACACGTATTTCTCACAAAATTCGCTAAAAAATCTCTCTCAGCAGCTTCACAAGGAAGAATTCTGAATGTCTTTAGACCGGATCAATCTATAAAAGACTGGAGCTGCCCATGTATGTTCCAGTAGGATACACATGTGAACTGAAGTATACTGGGCAACATGTGCTTGCGTGTAAACCCCCCCCCCCCCCCCCCATCCCCCATCTCCCTGGGTTCATTGTTTTTCTTACGTATTCTCAGCAAACTTTGAGCCAATGGCGCGTATAGTTTTACGCTGTTGTAGAAAACGGATTTTACTTGACTGCGTTTCTTAAACTAGGCTTTCATTCACAGAAGGTGACGTCACTTCTACAAACACACACACAAACAGCCCTGACTTGAAACAACACAATGATAAAATCAGCTTCATTCGCAACTTACATCATTCTCTCGACTATGCACGAGCGTGAGAAAGCACCGAGGTCAGTTTAAAAGTCAGCGTTGGCTTGGAAAATGGTCCTTTTGACCCTTCTTTAGTTCAACTTCCTATTCTTTTGTGACTGCGACTTGGCAGATGTGTGAATTCGTTCCTTCTGCCTGCATTGATGCGTATGTGAATTTGTTTTGCGTATGGCTGGTGAAGTGGGGGATTCTACCGTTACTGCTGACGTACAAGTCATTCGTTCTAATATTGCCGAATGTGTGTGCTATTGTGTGCTATTGTTGACGCGAATATTAATTCAACTCTTTTTTCTTGTTATAGTTTTTTATCTTTTCTTCTATTTCTTCTGCCTACTGTTGATTATACTGTCGATGTACCTATTCATTCCGCCAGTTGTGGACCTGTCTGTCTATCTGTTCTGCCAGTGTTGACGTGTGAATCAACGTATTACGCTTACTCTTTAATTTCTCCTGCCTTTAGCTTATTTTGCTTGTACAGCCTGTGAACGCTGTATGTTCATCTGCTCTGCCTACTGCTGTGTGTAGGCATTTGTCCGGCCCGTTACTGACTCAGTACACCACAAACTTGGGTTGTTAATGCTCTATAAATAAGCCTGCTTGTACACGTACCATCATCGACAATAAACAAAATATGAAGCAACGCGCTCCCACAGATAGGACAATACAATGCGGTATCAGTTAGGCTCGTGGTGACAACTGTACTCGCGAGTCCAAGGTTCAAAAGGGAAAGCCCATCATTTCTGGGACCTGGAAGACTTCAGCGACAGAGTTGGCAACAAACAGACTTCTGAGCAGCACTTCTAACCGGACCACGGTTCAATTCCCCCTGCAAAGATGCTGGAGCTACTGACGCATGTCCTTCTTTGTCCCGAGTAGGCTTTTTGGTTTATGCTTGGAAAAGCGTAGTGAACTGGAGGTACTGTACAAACCCCCCCAACCCCCCAGGTATTCTCAGCAAACTTTGAGCCAATGGCGCGTATAGTTTTACGCTGTTGTAGAAACGGATTTTACTTGACTGCGTTTCTTAAACTAAGGCTTTCATTCACAGAAGGTGACGTCACTTCTACAAACACACACACACACACAGCCCTGACTTGAAACAACACAATGATAAATCAGCTTCATTCGCAACTTACATCATTCTCTCTCGACTATGCACGAGCGTGAGAAAGCACCGAGGTCAGTTTAAAAGTCAGCGTTGGCTTGGGAAAATGGTCCTTTTGACCCTTCTTTAGTTCAACTTCCTATTCTTTTGTGACTGCGACTTGGCAGATGTGTGAATTCGTTCCTTCTGCCTGCATTGATGCGTATGTGAATTTGTTTTTGCGTATGGCTGGTGAAGTGGGGATTTCTTTGTTCTACCGTTACTGCTGACGTACAAGTCATTCGTTCTAATATTGCCGAATGTGTGTGCTATTGTGTGCTATTGTTGACGCGAATATTAATTCAACTCTTTTTTCTTGTTATAGAGTTTTATCTATTTCTTCTATTTCTTCTGCCTACTGTTGATTATACTGTCGATGTACCTATTCATTCCGCCAGTTGTGGACCTGTCTGTCTATCTGTTCTGCCAGTGTTGACGTGTGAATCAACGTATTACGCTTACTCTTTAATTTCTCCTGCCTTTAGCTTATTTTGCTTGTACAGCCTGTGAACGCTGTATGTTCATCTGCTCTGCCTACTGCTGTGTGTAGGCATTTGTCCGGCCCGTTACTGACTCAGTACACCACACAAACTTGGGTTGTTAATGCTCTATAAATAAGCCTGCTTGTACACGTACATCATCGACAATAAACAAAATATGAGCAACGCCGCTCCCACAGATGCCTTTGGACAATACAATGCGGTATCAGTTAGGCTCGTGGTGACAACTGTAACTCGCGAGTCCAAGGTTCAAAAGGGAAAAGCCCATCATTTCTGGAGACCTGGAAGACTTCAGCGACAGAGTTGGCAACACCACAGACTTCTGAGCAGCACTTCTACCCGGACCACGGTTTAATTCCCCCTGCAAAGATGCTAGCTACGACGCATGTCCTTCTTTGTCGTCCGAGTAGGCTTTTGGTTTATGCTTGGAAAAGCGTCATAAAAACAGGCCGAAAATTAGCGCCGTGCAGAGAGAGAGTGTTGGTGGTTTTATTATTCGACATCTCTCTCTCTCTCTCCCCCGAATATTTCTGCACAATCTGATTAATGCAACATTTTGAGTGAAACAGTTCTTACATATGGAATACTGTATTTAATTCACTGCATTGATCTTGATGGTCAGAACTGCTCCTGAAATAAACAACTTCAATGGGAAATCATTAAAGCAGCGGCCGACGGATGATGATCAAGCAGGTTCAAAACCCTGAAATATCAAGATAAATTAAAAAACAGTAATATAAAATACATAAACAGAAAACTTCCGTCATTTATTTTCTTCACCATTCTTTGCATTCATCTGGAAAAAAACCATTTATATTCAACAGATTTCAGACATATACATCCAATGACTAATCAGAATGGTGGGGAAAAGATTATTGACCAAATGATTTCAATTTGTATATCCCAAGAAAAAAAAAAAAGCTGCTTGTGCGTACGCTAGGAAAATTCTACATCATAGGAGGTTCGCAATGCCGTACACACAGCGCGATTTAAACAAAGCGGAATGAAAAGATATATAAACAGATCAGCTGGGTTCAATCTCAGCAAGACTTTTAAAACTTTTCTACAGAAAAAACGAGACTATAAACGAGACTTTTAAACTTATTTTGGATAAAACGCACAACCCATCATGCAAATACAACGACAGCAGCAGCAGAAAAAAAGAAACACCAAGAAAATACGCAAATGGAGATATTACCCATCAATATCAGAACCATCTGAGCGCGGTGGAGGAGGTGGATTCCAAAACGCACATGAATGGTTGACAAAAAAAAAAATTCTATCAAAAATGTTAAAGCGAAGCCGAGGGAAAATGTAACGGAGCCACATCAAATGCCGTTTTCCTGCCACAGTTTGTAACCACATTAAGATGAAGAATTTTTAAACATTTAAACTGGAAAAAAAGAAAGAAAAACACAGATTCACAAGCACAAAATATATATTTCCATCGGAGTGACCCTCTAAATTCTAACAAGAATTTTTTTTTTCCTTAACTTTGTTGAGTAGAAAAGAGTAAAGTCGTTGCTATTAATAACAAAAATACTTTGAACAAAGAACCCTTTCATTTCACTCCTTCTACAACTAAATTACCAGAACGGTATACATTTTCCGACTTCTCGAAAAAAACAAACAACACCCCCCCCCAACCCCCCCCCCCCCCCCCCCCCCCCCCCAACCCAACCCAACGAATCCCCCGCCCCCCCGTCCCATGACCAAAAGATGACCGACCCAACCCCCCACGAATTCTCACACACGTCGCATGACCAAAAGATGCCGACCATCACACACACAACGCACATACCACACAGTGCACGCACCACAACCGGTGTCTTCCAACTCGAAAGGCGTTGAGGAAAATGCAGCCATGGCGGGAGCCTCTGAACGTGATGAAGACACACGAGAAGAAAACAACTCATTTTTTTTTTTCCTTTTTTTTTTTTTTTTTTTCTCCTCCGGGGCTTTTCTGGAATCTGGTTCAGACGTGGCTCTTCGTTCACTCTCAGCCCGATCCTCCGGCAGCCACTGAGGACCACCTCCCTCAAGGCACAGACGCGCCGCCTGGAGGACAAGCAGGTCAACCAACAGCCAATCGTTTGCTTTCTTCACCTCCCCTCCCCTCCCTCTCTCCCTGCCACTGGACCTTCGGGCCGGTCTTTGTTCCGAGACCAAGCAAGCCACCCAGTAAGCCGGCGCGGGATTGGCTCCCGAAGTTGTAAACAACTCCCGACAACCTCTTTCCCGTGACGTGGCCGAAGTCGCGGACCAATCGCAGCGCTCGAGAGGAGCGACGGGAAACAAACCGCAAAAATGCAAAGAGCAACTTTCTAGGGATGGGGGAAAAAGAGGCTGGCCTCCAGAAGGTTGGGGGATGGGGGGTGGGGGAGGGGAGGGGAGTCGGTGGGGGTGGGAGCTAGCGTTTATGGCAGCCTGGAAAAGAAAATGTCTTTGGGGCTACGGCCCGAAGGAAAGGGGGCGATGAGTTGGTGGAATGTCACCGTTACTATAGGAAGTCCATCAAACCGGAAATCATAAGTGAGTAAACTAAGGAGACGCCGAGCTGTGGGATGGTATCTATGCACGGGGTACTGTAGGTGCAGCTACTGAGTGCGTGTAAGCCAAGGCAAGAAATCAACAGTCATGCCACAGAACGGGTGTCTTGTGTGTGCGCGTGTGTGTGCGTGCGACATCAAGGTGCAGTCGTTCAGCCCTTTCAACAAAGAGTAGACACATACCCGCCATTCATGAAATCTGTACTGCGCACTTACACTAGGAACACGAACCACGCAGAGGAACATTGTATTCTGGATACACCGGAATAATCGCACATACCTGAACGCCGGCAGGAAACTCGGGGCGCAGTCCCGGTTTTCAGCCTGGTAAAGTAATGCTTTAGAAACAATGCTACACATCTCAATATTGGATATGAAGCTGAAACACAATAAAATTGTACCACGAGGAACAAAAATATTCAAAAATTAAACAAAAGAAAATATGAGGAGAGGAAATTGACACAACCGAGTCACACACACACACACACACACACACACACACACACACACACACACACACACACTATCAACAAGTATGCTGGCAATATTTCGTTATCTGTCCTCCTCAACAACCAAAGACCGTAAACCTAACAAACTTCACGTTAATTACTCTCTTCAGGCGATCAAACTGATCTAATAAACCTTACCTGATCATTTTTACAAAACATACAAAACAGGCCAAGCTAAACCACACCCAAAATCCAAGGTAAAAAAAGAAAGAAAATCTATCATTCGCATCATCATCCACCAGCACAACACTACAGGTGCATCAACATACAGAACGCCAGACACCGGTCCACAAGGTAGCTGGCTGCCTACCCGTTTCAGCCCCGTCCCCAAGAATAGCAACATCAACAGTCATCCAAACAGGTCAAAGAGGGAAGCGTCGGCCGCACGAGCTACGTCCCAGGGTCACGTGCCGAGGATGAGCAATCCCCCAGCGGCAGCAGCAGCAGCAGCAGCAGCAGCCCGCGATGCGAGGTGCAGGAGGAGAGGGTGCAAGAGAGAAAACAAGGAGTGCCAGAAGGTTTAGTCACGGGGTGCAGCGTGCTCTATTATCGCAGGCACTGTGCCAACACAACCTCGCCGGGAGCGCCCCCACTGCCGCCGCCAAGGCCACACACTTACTCATCATTATGCCGGCTGCAGCAATAACACGTCCGCCAGTTGTTGCATCCCAACCCCAGCGTCGGAAACGCGATCTGCACAGATGTACTCACCTTCCCTTTTCCTTCACTATCCGATGAAGGTACAGTCGATTAGTCTCACCGGTTACGACTTTTGTCTGAGAACCATGATACAGACAGATTAAACGTGTACGCAACTCAAGCACCTGCTTCGTATAACAGCTGGTGTATTACGTGATGCCAAAGTCACCTGGTGATGTTCCTTTTGATCTATTCCTGGCAAGACAGGAATCTTCTTTGATCGCTGCTCCATCAAGTTAATCGCATATCCTCGCTGCATTAACAAGTTAATCACACATTCGCAGACAAGGAGACGGTAATCATCTTTTCATGATGTCTTTATGCGGTTGGAATTTCAAATTCTTTCTTCAAATTCATGGATATCAAAAGCATTATTTCTGAAGACAAAAACCGATCAAAATGTTTTTATGGTCGAAAAAAAAAAAAAAGGCATTCCAACTATTCAAAATACACAATACAACGATTATTTGATCATATTAATCTGAACAAATACAAGAATGTTTTGTTTGCTGTCGTGAATAACCTTTCTGTCAATATCCCATGTAAATACAATATCCCAGATCTTCTAACATAAGCATAACATTAGTATTTAGCAAACAAGACTTTGAACATTATCACATAATGAAAAACCATATTCACTATTTTCTGCAACTGTGATGATTTCACAACGCCGACAGTCGAGAGAAAAACATATCGAACTCTTCTATGTCAACAAAAATAAAATAAGTCAGCAGTAGTTTACCTGAGACTCCTGATGTCATTCATTCGTCAGGCGGGGGGGATGCTCTCCCCTTTTCCGACATCAAAACCTGTCGTCACTAAGCCTTCTAAATCTGTTCATCTCTATGCCATCAAAACCAGATCAACTTCGAGTCATTCAAATATGTTTATCTCTCAGCCATCAAAATAGAAGCAACTCTAAACCATCAGAATCTGGTCATTTCTAAACCATAAAAAGCTACGCCCTCAAAATATTACTATATCCTAGCAAGCAAAAATCTGTCCTTTCTAAGCCACCGAAATCTGGTGAATTCTCAACAACCACAACCCAGTACACTTCGAAGGCATCAACAATACCCGTTTGTCTCTACACAATTAAAAAAAAAAAACCTCAACATTCGTGAACCATTCAAACCCGCTTACCTCTAAGCTAGCTATCAAAACCCATTCAACTTGACATCAACCATCAAACGTCTGTGTTCGTCTCTAACCCATCCACCGTCTCCCGAGCCATCGGACCACTCAGGAACTTCCCAAAGCCAAGGACGAACTGCCTGCCAAAGGAGACTGCTGTCATTTTAAAGAGGCGCTGAAGCCACGAGCCGCCCCTTTCATCACTATCACCCCCTCATTGTCACGAGACTGCTTCCTGCTGCAGGACAGCCCCGCTGGGTTATCGGCAACGACACAGGTCCTCACTGCCCACACCCCTCGCCACTGTTTCCGCCGCCGCTGGGCTCTACAGTTTCGGGAGCAAATCAATCATTCTCAAAAACAGGGACATCTCTTTCGGGGAAGGACAATGCATAGTGTGGCAAGAAGTGACACGGAAAATGCAACCTTAGTGAACAATGTATCTTGACCTGGATGGACGTCACACGGAAACGAAACCGTTGATGAAACAATGATCATTCATAGAAATGACGGGAATGCCGACTTCCAAGATTTCTCTCGGTATTACAAGCATCCGTTGATTGCTAATAACCATCGTTCACAGGGTTATACGACGACCATTACATTACATTATCCGCATAAACGTAGTTCATGGCAACATACTACTTACTGCTGGTACTGGAATTATCTGATGTGTTCATTTTATTTTGTCGGAGGACACACACATAACAGACACAGACACGCGCGCGCGCACACACACACACACACTCTGAGAGAGAGAGAGAGAGAGAGAGAGAGAGAGAGAGAGAGAGAGAAGAAAGAGAAAGAGAGAGGCAGACTTGAAATCGTTTTTAACTTCATAGGGAAAACACTTATAGCAAAATGCTTTGTGATAAATAATACCATGAGATGCAGCATCCGTTGACACCAAAAATTCCCTGTCAGACCCAGAAATAGTCAATATTAGCACTCAATCTCAATTAAAATGAAAGACTAAATCACTTTAAATGTAAGTTGATAACATCTCTTTCCACACAACATTCAGTTAACAATTGTAAAAATATCTGTTGTACTACTTAAGAGTTCACAATTTCATTGTTTCAAACTTAAGGAAAATATCATTTTAGCTAGATTACAAGTACACCCTTTTGTCCTGGTGTGGTATGTTCTTTCTGTTCCCGATCTGATGTTGATAACGATATTCAATGATCCCTCTTTCTTTGAGTCAAAGACAAACTCTCAACACACACACACACACGACAATATCCTTCGGTCCATTTTATTGGAAGCTGAACCATATTTTTTTCGTGTATGACAAACTTCAAAAACAAACATAAAAGGTACAAAATAACATGTAACACACCACACGAATACTGTGTTTAATACACAAACACACACGAGGTGCAAAGTGAACATGAATGGACATTGATTTAACACCAAGACGACTACTGCGTATTATATACAGCACGCGCGCGCGCGCGCGCACACACACACACACACACACACACGGTGCAAAGTAACACTCACTTAACACACAATGCGAATACTGTGTTTTATATACACAAACACACGAGGTGCAACGTAATACCTACTTAACAACACGATTACTGAGAGCTACACACGAACACGCACGGTGCAAAGTAACATTTAACACACAATACGAATACTGTGTATTACAAACAGATAAACACGCCTGGTGCAAATTACTTAACACACGATTCGATTACTGTGTATAACATAAGCCCTACTTTGCACCTGGTTTTCTGCGCTGTGTCTTTTGCCTTCTCGGTATTGCTGCAGTCCGATTCATTCCCCTGACCTGTGATGCGAGAACATGCTGAGAGAGGACCAACAGCAAGTGAACCTCCGAAACTTAACAAGTCAATGTTGAGTAGGCTATTCCTCATCCTAGGAACGGCACTTTATGACCCCAGTCCCTGGGAGCAGTTTCGCCAGGACAATAGGACTGTATGTCCTGGCTCGTGACAAGTTGATGATTGTATCCTGGTTTGAGGTCGTTATTTCTCTTGAACAGCAAGTATTCAGGCTATCTGGTTAATTTTTTTTAGACTTACTCTTAGGAAGTCCACCAAAAACAAGGACAGACAGATTACAAGGAAAAAAAAAAAAAAAAAAACGACACGTTTCGACCTCTTACGTCTTCTTCAGACAAGATAAACAACATTCAGGACAAAGAAAACAAAGAACGATCAATCACTTCGCATATTTGGTTTAAACAGACCTTGCATCACAGTTACGTACAATACATGACACAATACAATGAGAGCAATCAACAGGCTGAAAGCTTATATCAAGCTAAAACAAACAAACAAAACAAACCTACAACCGACTGATTCAATGGCAGCAGTGAAAAATACATTTTTGTTAAAAGTTGACAACTGAGGGTTTACAAATTCGATGAAGCAGAACACACGTTTATTGTTTCGTTTTTGCTTGTGTCGCTGCTGCTCCGTACAAGTTCCGTTTCACACAAGAAAAAAAGGAGTTTCGTTGCTTGTCTTTTCAGCTTCATTCACTGAGGAGGTGGGGGGGGGGGGGGGGGGGGGGGGATTCCACGGCTAACAGGCACTTTGGTTTCAGAATGACAATGCAAAGCATGAAGAGAAAGGACAAAGGAATACAGAGAAAGGGTACACGGAAAAGAAGGCCCCACAGATCACGATACAGAGCGGAAGGAAACCGCGCGGAAAGTGAAACTTTTGAGGAAGCAATTCGTCCCGTTGCTCATGTGACTGGGGCAACGTATATGAAACATTTCCCAAAGTACCTCGAACCCGAGTTTCTCGCCCTCAACGCACATTCAAAACTACACCACACTTATCTTCACCAAAGAACGTCACAGTAATAATCAATACCAACTACCCTGCCAAGGTGGCAGCCCTGACACGGCCCTTTGCGGTCGGCCGGGATATGAGCAACTTTACTTTACCTTATCTTACCTTACCTCACCACCAACCTAACACGTTGAAGCACCGGACAGACTGTTCATCGTCCAGCCGACCGCACGAGACGTACCTAGATTGGAAACACGTTACAAGGATGCTTTTTTTTCCAGATTGTTCGTAAGGCACTGACACCCATGCAGTGATCTGATTCCTTCCACTCCAATCTCCAAGTCTTGTTCATCGCCCAGCCAACTGCAAAGGCCATATGAGGGCTGGCTCCAATGACAAAACAAAAGTAGCGACGAGAGCACTGTTACACAGACGTGAAACGCGACATTTCTGTCGCGCATTTCACCATTCACCAAACTCTGTCTCAGTGAATTCCCTTGAACCGTTATCACCAAGGTGGTCCTTTGTGCATTAATACTCGTTTCTATTGCGATATCCGTCTACAGGGCACCTAGCTAAAAACTAACAAACAAAACCAAAACAGAACATTCTCACACACACACACACATTCTAGAGCGATGATACATGGATATGCAAAGAGTGGCTGAGGTCAGGAGGGGACACAATGGGTATATATATTTGAATATATACATTTGAATAACACACACACACACACACACACACACACATATATATATATATATATATATATATATATATATATATATATTAAACCCAGGAGACGTATGCTGTTGGTACAAGCTTCTAAAACATTACAACACACACACACACACACACACACACACACACACACACACACACTCACACATTCTGTATTTACGTAACATTATTCAATAGTTCATGTACAATAAAACCTGCCCACAATAAAGCTGTGGCTTTGTCCACGTTAACTCTACATATTAGTGTTCAGATCAGAGTTTCCATAGTTACATGGGTGTCAAAACTTAACATTATGTTGGGGGTGAGGGCGGGGGTGGTGGTTGGGGGTGGTCGAGGAATCTGAAGTTAACTGTTCAATTCAATTCTATTTTTACAGTTCAACTAATCACAGCACATCTCCACAAAATCAATGAAAATATGAAAAGGGGTATGAAACCAACAGAAAATAAAATATTAACGAAAGACACGCATCTCCATCTTTCATATAAATCGGCAGCGGTCATACCATACCAAATTGCCTTACTGGTGGTATCCGATTCATTCTGTAAACATAAATCGAGTATAAACAATCAATGCTGTATTCCAACACACACACACACACACACACACACACACACACACACACACACAGAGAGAGAGAGAGAGAGAGAGAGAGAGAGAGAGAGAGAGAGAGAAGAGAGAGAGAGAGAGAGAATACACCATTTCTGTGAAAAGCGATTTCTACAGCAACCACACAAAAAAAAAAAAAAAAAAAAAAAAAAAAAAAAAAGAAAGAAAAAAAAGAAAAAGAAAGAAAAGAAAGGAAAAACATTCCCATGCCACATCAGTACCAACCCTTACATCAGATGCCAAGCAATTTCAAGCAAAGTAGGTAAAATTTATTAATGGTAATGAACATCAAACCAGCCTCGCACAATGGAGGATAAATATACAACTGTGCGCTTGATACCATGTGCATGCATAAATGCACACGATCTATTTTGCCAAATCCAGCAAACGTGACTATCATTTCATCAGCATCATTCCATCAAAATTAATAGACGGGGAAACTAGTACTGAATAGGTCACTTGGTAATTTTTCCCTCATTCAAAACTCCCCCTTCCTCACTGATTATATATATACATATACACGTGTGTGTGTGTGTGTGTGTGTGTGTGTGTGTGTGTGTGTGTGTGTGTGTGTGTGTGTGTGTGTGTGTGTGTGTGTTCGTGCATGCGTGCGCGTGTACGAGTGTGTGTGTGTGTGTGTGTGTGTGTGTGTGTGTGTGTGTGTGTGTGTGTGTGTGTGTGTGTGTAACATATAAACTGCATCAGCAATCAGAAATAACGCCGATTCATTTTTGTTCTGTAGTCCCAAAACGATTCTGGAGTCAACTATAATAGTACAACAGGATAAGCCGTACCATCATTACTAGTTTGTTCAATAGATATCATATCCGAAATGTCTACATGAATTATTCCCAGATAAAACAAACTGTACGTTCTGATCGTTGGACTGGTATGGCGAAAAAACATTGCAACAAATCGGCGTGATCTGATCGCCAAGTGGCTAAATCAAGTGCAATATTGCATCCGATTTCCTTTTTTATTGTTGTGTGTTAAAAATCGCCCATAACCAATTCTTGATTTCTGAGGATAAAATAAAAGATGCAAAAACGCGAAGTTGGACTGAAGGGCCCAAATGTAAATTTGAATCATATCTTACTTTATCGGAAATGATATCAAACTTTTAACAACCCATCCGATAAATACAGAATGACTAATTATAAAAAAAAAGTTTAATTACTGCATTAACCATTAAACATGACTTTTGATAAAGAGTAAGTTTGTATCTTACGCTTTTTAATTCACTCAAATTTAAATCACTTTTCCTAATAAACAAACTGCGATCATACACGAAGAATACCTGGCTTTTTCACAAATTTTAAATGTGTTACAAGAAGAAAGAAATTTGCCCAAATAATTCCTGTCAAACTCCAACCAATATACCACAAACAATGAAGGGGAGCGAAAATGGAACTCCATTCCCCAAAAATGCTTTAGCAAATCTTCTGGTAAAGCATAATAATTATCACACTGAATTCGAAAAAGATTCCCTTACCATACAATTTAGTAACTACATAATCATGTACTTGATAACAAAGTTACATATGCAATAATGGTAGACAAACATATTTCATCTTCCCATTTTTATCTAAATAACTATTTTTAAAAAAAAAATCCGTTCTCAGCTGCATGGCATAAACGTACCCACTGAATTTGTTTTGGACTATCAACCACATCTTTCATGAGATTAACATTGTTTAAACTAGAGAAACTGGCAGCTACAATTTCGATTTCCTTGATATTCAAATTCCATCAAAACACACTTTTGGTTAAAAAAAAAATTACAAAATTATTCAAACGAGTCCAAGCCTTACCGCCAATTCTCAATAAAAGCATATCTACACAAATCATTACCCTGACATTATTTCTGAACGCGGGAAACAAAAGAAACTAGGGAAAAAAAAAAAAAACCGGCTCGCTATGGTCAGCAACTTTCCTTGGGTTTCCCCTACTCCAGCTGGAGGAATTTGTGGGTGGTGTAACACGTTGACATTCCTTGCCACGTTGGCAAACTGCTCCAATCGAGGGCGAGTTCGGAGAAGCTGCAACACTGCTAGGCTTTTTGGCGGTCACACAACATATCTCATTTGGACAAGGAATTTAAAAGACATTAAACCAGCGGTCTGCATACGAAGAAAAAAAAAATCTTACAAACAACAAAGATGTAATAGAATTTATCATAATGACGTTCCGAGTAAAAAAAAAAAATAAATAAACAATCACAACAACAAAGGGAAAAAAGAAAAATCAAGGAACGAATATGGACAATGATACCATAAAAAACTATCAATGCCAGTTGAAGCTTTGATCAGCAAACACAATCAATGTAAAGCAACCAATATCTGAGCTTAACATAAAACATCTCCATTTGTAACATCCATGTTCCCGTTGAATTAGAGTCCATTTCATATCTGAGCACAACACAAAAAATCTACATCTGTAGACCCCATTCCATATCTGAGTACAACACAAAACGTCTACATTTGTAATATCTAGGTTCCCGTTGAATTAGAGCCAATTTTCCATCCATCGAAAATGAACTACTCACATCTGAGCATAACACAAAACGTCTACAGTTAAACATCCATGCTCGCGTTGAATCAGAACCTTTCTCTCTTTCTCTCTTCATCGATCGAAATGCACCCGGTCTTACGCACCTCACCTGTTCAATGCACGAAGAAGGTGAAAGGTAAAAAGGGAATCACTTTTAGCTCTCCGGGAGCGCTCCTCACCTGCACACAGTTCGAACCCACGCCCGGCCGCCCTAGCTTTTCCAGGAAACGGACGGGGATGATTAAAAAGAAAAGAAAAGAAAGAAAGAAAATAGCACAAAACCCACCAGGCTACCTTCCGATCGACCAAACCAGCGCTAACCACGCTTCTACGCCGGCGGATCCCACGTAACACCGACCAACGAGCAACGCCACCCCGAATCGACAAAACAACCAGAACCGGCCAAGACTTCCCAGGTGAGAGAGAGTGAGTGAGTGAGCGAGGTTCGGTCACTTAGTTATCCGGGGCTGTTTTAAGCCGACCTGGTCTCTCCCTAGGCTCCAGCAAGGCGAGGAGTGCTGGGCATGTATGCACCCACCACCACCACCCCGACGTACCCGTCTCGGACAATCCCTTTACCTTGCAGCTTGGAGGCCGAGGGAAGCAGCAGACGACAGGAAGAAGCAAGGGTCGGCCTTCCCAGAGTCCTCCTCCTCTTCCCCCCCGGTTAGCGCATTCTCTCTCCTTTTGTGTCCGAGGTCCATGGCTCCCTGCTTCTGGCGCGCAACATGGCGTCCAGTGGCG